>VUQK01026789.1:1406-13286 GCA_015106715.1 Bujurquina vittata
GGCACCACCTTCTGGAGGTTCCTCAGAACTACTCCCATTTTAAACACCCGACGGGAAAACAATATACTGCTATGAAAAGAAAGCAGCACATAGGTGAAGGTTACCTACTAACCTTACCTATCTCCTACCTGGCGGTGGACACTTTTCTTTTTGGTCTAGTGGTGAGCTTTCGGTTAGCCACGAGCAAAGTGCAGCCTTCAAGGTGACACGAATTCAAATGTAGTGCTCCCGAAATCGATAGTGTAGTTTTTTTCTGGTTTATAGAGATCTGATAATATAATTTATTTTCATTTATCATATTTAGTCATTTAAAATGTCGCTTATATGCTCAGAAGGTCCTCGTTGACCATCGCGGAACGGGCTGCAAGCATTGTGAGCAGGGCGGACTGATAATTGTGTCGGACAGGAACCGGATTTAGAAAAATGTGAGCCCCCTCAAAAAGGAACACAAACAATAGAAGGTAGGGTTCTTTTTAAGCTTTTCTCCAGGTAATCCTTAAATTCTGATAACTGAACAACTGTAAGAGCAACTAAATTTTGAGCTAAGATTTACTAAGTAATGATGGGGTTAGGCTGTGCTCGCAGCGGCGGTCTGAGTTTGTTTTTTATCTCCTTTTAGCAACTTCTAACCGGAAAATCTCCTCAGGCTGGAGCTGCCTCACGACTTCCTGCTGTTCGAAACGTTTTCCTCACAAACCTAAAGCGATATTTGCGCCATGAATCCACCAAATCCGTTTGGTAGTCCGCAAGGAGGAGCTTTCCAGGCCCCGAGCAGTAGCGTGAAGCCCGGCCTGTTCCCGTCATTTGGGCCGCAGAGCGCCAGCACCCAGCCCTCGCAGAATGTGAGCTTCTTCGGTCACTCCGCGTTTGGACAGCCGTCCGCTCATGGGGGCAACATCTTTGTACAAGCCCCAGCCTTTGGACAGACGCAGGCTCCGACTTTTGGACCGCAGTCATCAGGAATGAGCAGCTCGGGTTTTGGGGGTGGCCCGACACCGGCTTTCGGACAGGATGGTGGAGCGGGTCAGGGTTCGGTGTTTGGGCAGGCACCTTTTGGACCGGCTTCGGGATTCGGCCATCAGCCCTCAGGGTTTGGCGGCATGATGAGACCTGCTGGAAGTCAGCCTCAGTCTCTTGGGTTTGGGCCGTCTGCGTTCGGACAGCCAACACCATCATCTTCATCATCATCCACCAGTGCCCCCACCAACACCAGTTTATTTGGTGTAGGTCAGAACAGAGGCTTCGTATCATCTGAATTCAGTTTCAAGCCGGCCAATGAAGCGCTTTTCAAACCCATTTTCAGTGCTAGCCCCGAGCCGGCCAATCCCCAAACCACATCACTGTCCAGCTCATCTTTTGGTGGGTCGCAGACAAGCTCCAGCACCACCACCACCTCCTCTGGTTTCTCTCTGTTGTCTAAGTCTGGATCTTTAGGCTTCAGATTCTCTGAGCCAGCTACAGCGCCCTCTGTTTCTTCTCAAAGCAATCCTCTAACAACTGGCGGAAGCAGCGGTCCAGCCACTACTCTTCATTTCACCTTCTCCCAGCCAGCCACCCTCTCCAGCTCTAGCACTAAGGCTGCCACCACAGAGCCCACTACTCCGTCTTCTTTCAGCTTTAAGCCCCAAACTCTCCAGCCTCAGGTACCGCCAGTTTTTGGAGGACCAGTATTTGGTCAGCCCTTAGCATTTGGTACCACCAAAGCTAAAGATGAGGCCAGCACAGATGATAAAGCCCATTTGGGCCAAGGGGATGTCAGTGTATTTGCACGGCTTGGGAAAGGAACCAAGCGAAAGGACGACCCAGCAGTCTTCAACAGTGCCCCGGAGAAGCCTGCTGCTGCTGAGGAGGATGTGCCACCTGAAGCAGATTCACCAAGACATCCCCCAAAGAGGCCGCTTATGAGGTCACGCTGTCCTCCAGGAGGCTTATTCAGCCGGGCGTTGAGCAGTCTTCGCAAGGATGGAGCTAAACCAGTGAGGCAGGAAGCTGCAAAAGAGCCGGACATGGAGGTGGTCCAAACTCAAGGTGATGACCTCTCTGTAACACCACCTGTAGCTCAGACACTGACCAGAGGTGTGCAGGAAAAAGCCGAAGAGTCAGGTGAGATATAAAAATCATACATGCTCTGCATTAGTAATAAATGTGGGATGCATCAAGAGAAAAATGCTGCATCATATAATTTACCAACAAACAACTGAGGATCAGTTTACTTGTCGCTCTGCACTCACTCCAATTCTCAAAATACTCACAGGAATGGATTCATATTTGTTTTCAAATGCATGCTGCACCTCTGCCAGACATTTGTTAGCTGGACAGTTGTATTTCCTCATTATCAAGCTGTTCTAAGAGCTCCCTGAAAACTCCCTTAAAACACTGCAATTTGAAAAAGAGATTATATTGGATGCGTGAATTTAAAATGGTTCTCCTCAAAAACATATCATAGAATCTATTATATGGGGACTGATTATTATTATTATGGGGACCCCGTCATAGATCATATCTGATCAGAACTAATAGAACTGTCCCAACAGAGCACTTCGCTCCCACACTGCAGGCTTACTTGTAGTTCCTAAAGTAGAATGGGAGGCAGAGAAACTCACCTTAACCAGCTGGAGAAATAAGGACAGCTGCGTTTGAACTTCACTCTCTCTACATTGGTCCTCATTCACATACATGCATACAAACGTTTCAGGCACAAATCCAGGATTCATCAAGATTTTCTGCATGAATTTTTATTATTATGAATGAAATGATGAGGGTCAGGCTGTGTTAGAAAATGTAAAAAAAATGGGTAGTGGAGGTTGGGTGGGGTGCTCTCCCTGAGACCCTGATATAGATCAGTGGCAGAAAAATGTTGCTAGTTGTCATGCTCTTTTGTTTTAGCAGTGCAGCTTCTCTCTTGTGTACAGCTTCACCCCTTTCTCCAAATAGCGTGCACATTTCATAATTTTGCATGTAGAATTTTTTTGCATGCAAGGCAAGAGCATTTGTATGCATATATTTGTGAAAGAGGCCCATTGACTGGAGTTTGTGTGTAAAAACATTTGTTGTTTTAACCCAGCCTACATATCTTATATTTATTAAAAGCAGGGGATGCATTATTAGACTGTACTCATTTTTTAACCTTCTCTAGAATCAGCAAAAGCTTCGGATCCAATAGCTGAAATTATGACCCCAGTGAAACGTGGCGTACGCACTGAGAGCTCGGAGAGCCTGAGCGGCTTGTCTCCCACTGACTGCACCACCCTCGTGTGCAAGAGCGTCCCTCCAGTGCTCAACAAAAGGGACACAATCGAGAAGCACTTTGCTCGGTTTGGGAAAGTCCTCAAGATCTACTGCCGGCCCCCCAAGAACCTCACAATAGTATGCTTCGCTGACCATGTGAGTCATCTCCTCATACCCTTCCCATGCTGAGTTAGATGGTGTCCCCAAAACTGGCATTCAGTCTAACTGTTCTCTCAATTTTTGACTCTTTAACTGTCGGCTGTTTGGAGTCTGTAATATAGATTTTTGCCTCTTCCCATTATGTCTTTCAGGCATCAGCTGCAAAGGCAAAGAAAAAAGGAAAAATCCTGCATGGAAAAGAACTGCTCCTCCTGTGGCAGAGAAAGAAACCAAGTAAATGCAACCCATTTCTTTAAAAGCTCATTTATTTTGGCAGAAATATCCTATAATAAACAGTGACAGTTACTAAGTGTTTTTATTGGTTCTGAGCTGTTATTGGGTTTGTGGGTCAGGTCCAGAGGAGAAAGCGAGCAGACCTGCAGCTGGACCAGAGATGTCAGAAGGACAAAGTCAGGAGGACATGGAGTCCAAAGCAGGTCCTTCTTCCCCATTCCGAAGACCATCCCCCAGACCTCCTGCACTCAGCAGCACAGTGGCCTTCAGCCTAAGGTAATGCAGCACCTGATTTAACTTCACCTACAAAGCCATCATGTAGTATGAATACTTCCTGCAGCAGTGTGATTCTCTTACATGTGTCAGCTCTCCGGTGAAGAAGCCGTCCCCTGTCAAAGTTCTGCAGTTTGACCCCGAACCACAGAGAGAAAGCAGCACCGAGACCCAGAGCTCAGAGCGCCCAGTCCCGTCCTCCCTCCTCCACCTCATTGGGCAGGTGGCTGAGACCGCAGAGGACAAATACCGCCTCCTCGAGCAGAGGGACAAGATCCTGCGTCAAGGTAAAGCCACCTCTCACATCAACCATAACAGAGCTAAAAAAAGAAGAAAGGTGTGAGACCTTTAGTGCTAATGTCTTCACAGGTCGACCAAAGCGAACAGACCTCCACCTGTCCAAGGTGTTTGTGGGGACGTGTCCTGACATGTGTCCAGAGAAGGAGCGGTACATGAGGGAAACTCGGAATCAGCTCAGCGTGTTCGAAGTCATCCCAAATACGGAGATGGTAACGTCTTTAATTCAGACGGAAAATACTATGTTTTTTTTCCAGCCAAAATTGTTTAAACCAGCTTTTTTTGTAAATCATCTGTTTGCATTTACTGGTTATTTCCGTGCATCTGTTTCTGGTTGGTCACATAATATTTGTTATTCAGGCGTAATGAATGAATGTGTCAATACTGGCTGTACCTCAGTGATAAATAAAGCTGCTCTAGCTGGAAGCTTGAAGACAGGACGGACACACAGAGCCTCATATGATCTCAAGTGGAAAACACTGACATGAAATGAACCACCTGTTACAGAAGAGACAATGAGCACCTTGAGATACCTCTAAATGTTTTATTATATCTATGTTTATGCAATTGAACTACAGCGGTATTTTAGTTGTCAAGATCTAAAAATATTCTCATAAACATGTTCATTTCTTCTGTGAAGTTGAGCATTTTAGCATGGGAGTGTTTGGAGACTGACTCGTTTTTGGAGCCAACCTCACGTCCTTCCATCTCTGTCTAGGTGGATCATAAAGCCGCCATCAAGGAGTACAGCCGCTCATCAGCCGACCAGGAGGAGCCCCTGCCCCACGAATTGCGCCCTTTACCTGTGCTCAGCATGACCATGGACTACCTGGTGACTCAGATCATGGATCAGGGTCTCGACAGTAACCGGGACTGGTACGACTTTGTCTGGAACCGAACCCGCGGCATCCGCAAGGTAACGCTTCAGATGAGTGTTTGACAGACTTTTGGGTCATTATTCTGGAGAACCTGATCTTTTTCTCTGTCTCGCTCATAGGACATCATCCAGCAGCACCTCTGCTGCCCAAAGACGGTGTCGCTGATTGAAAAGTGCACCCGCTTCCACGTGCACTGCGCCCACCACCTGTGTGAGGAGCAGCTGTCATCGTTCGACCCCAAGATAAACAACGAGAACATGACCAAGTGCCTGCAGAGCCTGAAAGAAATGTACCAGGACCTGGCTACGCGTCAGGTCTTCTGCCCCCGCGAGGCGGAGTTCCGCCAGTACAGCGTGTTGCTGAAGCTCAATGACGGGGACATCCTGCGGTCAGTCATGGAAACATATAGTAACAATTTAGGTGTGTGCTTCAGCTGTGTTTTGACACCTGACCCTTAATTTCCACCCAGTGAGGTGCAGCAGTTCCGTGATGAGGTGCGAAACTCCCCTCAGGTGAAGTTTGCGGTGCAGGCGTTTGCTGCCGTCAACAGCAACAACTTTGTTCGCTTCTTCAAGCTGGTGAAAGGAGCCTCGTACCTCGCCAGCTGCCTCCTTCACAGATACTTCAATCAGGTCAGAAACTCTCTGGAAGTGTCGTGTAAATGTTTTTGAATGTTAGATTGTTTAAGCACTTAATAACTGCGTTCAGGGATGTGTTTAAATCAGTTATTCAAAGAAGGATTTCATCTTTGTGTGCAGGTTAGAGCTAAGGCACTGAAGGCCCTGAACATGGCTCACACCGTGGGCCCCCGATCGACTTTGTTTCCTGTTGACGATGTCGTCCGGATGCTGATGTTCCGCGGTGCAGCGGAAGCAACCGACTTCATCCAGCAATACGGCCTCAACGTCAATGACGGGTGAGCGTCCACGCTGCTGTTTTCTTTCTCTGCTCCTCCGCAGCACACCCCATTTCTTTTTAAGGTTGATCAGCAGTATTGCACTGACGTGACCATCTTAAATAACTCTTGAATTAAACCCATTTCTATGTGTGAGAGAAATATTTGGGTTTACATTATTTTGTGCGTCATATTTCGTCCACAGCATGGTTGAGCTGAGTCGGATAGCCTATCAGGAGCCGGAGCTGCCGCTGTCCCAGAAGAAATCTGAAGTGATCCTCGCCAAAAGAACGGTCCTGATCGGAGAGGTGGTGAACGGAGGGCCCCTCCCAAACCCTCCGCAGCACACCCCCATCTGCAGCTTTGACTCCCAGAACAAATACAGAGGGGAGGGAGGTCTGATTGAGCCCGCTCCACCCCAGTTTAGAGGTGAACACTGTGTATTTTCTTGAGTTGTTGCACACGTGCTGACCTGAGAAGTTCCCGTCTTATTTCTGTTTGTCTTCTTCATTAAATTGAACTATAAATGATGATTTATTTACATTTAGGATGAGAGGTATTTAATTCTTTCATACCTGTTTTTCTTTTTCAGCCTTTGCCGACAGGATGGAGCACAAGGCGCCACCCGGTGTCGAGCTGCTGCCTCAGGTCGTTCCAGTCAGAGCTCCAGATGCTGCTGACGTCGACGAGACGGGAGAGTCCTCAACGCGCCCAGCTGAGACGCAGCAGCTGGTCCAGGCGATCTCTCCGCCTGCCAGACCACCATCGCCTCCACCCAAACCTCAGCTGGTGTATAGCGACGAGGTGGGGAAGAGCTCCCAGCTTTATTCCTGCTTTTCAATGCAGGATGTGTTCTTGTAGTTTGTTATTTTTTACAGTAATGGAGTTTTTGGTGTTTTTTTTTTTAGTTTTTGCTACTGCGTAGGAAATATTTATTCTTTATTTTTAAATGAAACTTAAAGATTTAAAACGTACTTTAACCACCAAATGCAACCTGTCTGTTAGAGGTACCCTGCAAAGTTTTCTAGTAAACAAACTTTACTTTACATTACCTGTGACAGTTAAGGTGAGGAATGCATTTATTTGTTCCTCCCTTAAATTTTTTTTGTGTTCACTAGGCAGCAATTGGTGTGATTAATAAGAACTCATTAAAATGTGCTATTTGCAGTGTGGTCATGTTTCTGTCACTCGCTGTAGGACATTATGGCTGAGCTGGATGCTGTCGTAGAAGAGGTGGTTGGTGCAGCAGTGAAGGAGGTGGCTGAGGCCGGTGCCACCTTTGCTTCAGCAGCTCTCAAGTAAGAGACTTATTTCTCAGTGTGTGGGAGGAAGTAGTCTTATTAAGATGACTGATAATTGGGTGTTTTTTGGTTCTGCAGGGAGAGCGATGCACAGGTGGAGTCGCTGGTGAACGAGGTGCTGAGACAGATGCTGCAGGAGGTGTCCACCGCCGAGATCAAGCTGGAACAGGAGCGCATCGCTGAGGAAAAGCGCAAGCTGGAAGAAGCCAGGTTGGTCTGTGGGTGGTTTATTATAGGCTGAGCACCACCCTGGGCTCGGTTAAGAAAAGGGGAAGATATTTTCTACCTTGACGCAATGCTGAGCACATCCTGTGTGATTTTCTTCAGCTGAAATTATCGCTGTATCTTGTTTCTGCCGTGTCAGGATGCGTCAGGAGCACGAGGCCTTCCTGGCTCAGTTCAGCTCCTCTGTCTGCACAGAGATCATCGACGAAGTGCTGGATGAGACCGTAAAGGAGACCGCCACCTCTGAGATCCAGTAAGACTTCAACAAATCAAATCATATCGAATGTGTTAAATGGGATTTATTTTGCTCATTTTGGGCGTAGCTTTCCAGGATTCACAGATTAAAATAAGCCTTATTTTATACTGGGCCTTTTGTGCAGTGCTACCGTTCATCATCGCAAACGAGCTGTTTTTAGCTCCTCCTCTTAAGCTACCTGTCTTCTGATTGGCTGCTCCTCACAAATAGAAGGTTTGATCAGCGGGTGCGTGGGGCTTCTGCACCTGGAATGATTATTTTAGGGATCATGAACACATCCAAGAGCAGAGAAAACAGCCTGAAGCAGAGTGCTTACAGCAATTGGAGTGTTTGGATCACAGAGATTACTTGAACACACACTGACCTAAAGTTGGACCATGTTTAATATGAACATCTGTTAACTCAATAACCACATCACTGATGTTCGAATACACACTTTAATGGCCTCCTTGCACCACACTAACAACCAGCATTCCTTGCGCTCCACCTTTTAACCCTTCCGACTCATGCACAGTAGGATACATGCAACATAACACATCAACTAATTGAACAGTATGCATATGACAGGAAATGAGCAAAAGCATAACAGGACCCATTTAAATAAAACTATGATAAAATGTTATAATAGAGAGAGGAATTTGTTTGG
This sequence comes from Bujurquina vittata, assembly GCA_015106715.1. NCBI lineage: Eukaryota > Metazoa > Chordata > Actinopteri > Cichliformes > Cichlidae > Bujurquina > Bujurquina vittata. The sequence goes on from VUQK01026789.1 coordinate 9,799, forward strand.
AGCTCTTTGAGCAGCTCATGTTAACGTTTTAGAAATTTGTTTTTCAGGGACGCACTGAATAAGAAAGCAGAGCAGGTGGCTAAATGCACAGAGCAGGTCTGCACAAGTCTAGTTGAGGAGACTTTGAATGTGGACATTGCTCTGTTGGTTGAAGACCTCCTCGAAGCAGAGCTGCAGCGTATCCACAAATACATCAAAAGGTAAAAACACAGATAATAAGAAGAGAACCCACAAACTTCTCTTCCTGTTAAGACAGACACAGCAGTATTTAAGTATTAAATACAGTTAATCACTTTCTCCTGCCCTTCCTCCTCTCCTCTGCGCTGCCAGGTGGCGTGAGGTGGTGGCAGTTCGCCGGCAGCTGAAGAGACAGATGCGAGGGTTTCCTGCGGCCCCTTGCTGTGTTGACCCTCGCTTCAAACTGAAGGCTCTGGCTCCCAGCGCCCCTGCTCAGCCCTCCATTGCAGATCTGGCTCGTGGTTTGGTCAACCTGGGAAATGCCGGCATGTTAGCACTCTCCAGCACCAGGTGCGTGTACCTGCCGTCAGCGTCGCTGCTCTATGTGAGGATGAATCAAACGATGAGCGATTTAATCAAACTGGTTTTCTGTCTTCTGCAGGTTGTACAACATGAAACGAGGAGCAATCCACCAGATGAGAGTTCACTACTACTTTCAGCAGCTGCTCGAGTAAGTCCTGCATGTGTATATATATTCAGTCAGTGGCTCATGTCACTCAGCAGCAGTTTGACCTGTTTCTGCTGTCGCCCTCAGTGAGACGGTGTGGGCGCCCCTCGACCTGCCGGCACTGGTGACAGAAAACATCCCAAATCCACCTGAGCGAATCTTCTGGAAGGCCGTTCTCCTCTTACCCAGCAACCACGAGAGTGTCGCCAGCCTGGCAGACAGGTGCTTCAGTGCCTCACAGATATTTGATCTCCTGTGGATGCCCAGCTTTCTCTGAACATTTCACTGAGTGTGTCCCGTCCCTGATGTTTTCAGGATCCTGTCAGACTGGCTGGAGGTGAAGCTTGGTGGTGATAAGGGGTCAGAGGGCAGGGAAGTGCAGCCAGAGGGCAGTCTGCAGACACTGTTTGTCACCAACACGCTGCAGGACGCCAGACAACGCACTCACAAAGTCCACATCAGCATCAAGGTCAGATGACGCGGGACATGCAGGAATAGAAATTGGGTTAGGGTTAGTTCTAGTGTCAGCAGGTTGTCACAGGAGCTTCACGTTAGGTTAAATCTTTGAAGGCTGATGTGCAAGAATAACAACTGGAATAAATGTAAAAAATATGACCTGAAAAAAAAAAGAAGTTAAAGAAAGGAACATTTCAAAATAAAATTACAGTTACAAAATTAATTGCTAAAAATGTCATTAAAAGCTTCAGAAATCTGTTTTTTATGCACACACTAACACCCCCCTCCCCCTAGGCGTCTCGAGGCCCGCTAAAAGAAGATGGCCTGTGCAAAATGGAGGAGTGCTGTGAGCTCCAGGGAGCGAGCGCCCTCATCATGCTGCTGCCCGCCCTGCCCATCGTGGAGCCCGGGCAGGACGAGCAGGACGTCCCTCTGCTGTCCGCCTTGCTTCAGCTCAGACAGCTGCAGCAAGCCAGCACGTGGCACTGCCCGCTGCCACTGGTCATCCTGGTGCCAGGGGCAGGTGCTGCTGATACACAGAAACTTACAGAGGGTAAGAAATGATAGTAATGACTGCATAAACAGATTTGTGCAGCAGCTGGTAAATGAGTGTGTGTCTGTGTAGACGAGCAGAGTTATGACAAACTGTTTAATCTGTCGCTCTGCTGGTTCTCCTCCAGCTCTGATGCTGCACACGCTGGTGAAGGACGGCCTCATATCAGAGTACACGTTCTTCTTCATACCAGAGACCACTAATGACCTGCAGGGGTCCAAACAGGTACACATCTTTAGATATACAGTTTGTCTTTAAAGTTTGTTTATTGTTTTCTTTCATCTTTTTGTTTTTAAGCTGAGGTTTCTCGGCTTTTTTTTTTTTAAACTGACTTTCTCATCTTCTCTCCATCATGTTGTCTTTTAATCTGACAGCTAAGCCAGGCCATGCGTTGGCTGGCTGTCCACGCTCCCCCACCTTTTCCTCTCTCCTGTCAGACCCTGGTGCAGCTCATTGAGTCTACTTTGAGTCATGAGTTCAGTCCCAGAGTTTATTCCCACCGCCTTGAGCGAGCTGCCGCAAATCTCCCATCCCAGGAACCGGCTCCTGTTGTTGAGCTTTACAACGCAGTCCTGGCTCACATCGCTGATAAAGTGTCATCCCAGGACCTCTGCAGGCTCTCGTGGCCTCCAGGCGAGTTCTGCCTGCCTGACGTGAGAGACTTTGTGCCTCATCTGTCCTGGAACTCCCCCCAGCACCTGGCCTGGCTACATGAAATCATCCTCAGCCTGCAGCTGCCACAGTGGGAGCAGCTGTCTACAGCAGGTCAGTGACAGATTTATTCTCCACAAAGAGATTCAGAGGCCAGTAATCCTGTTTTTCTAACCTTTTTTCTCTCTATAGGCTCATGGTCTGAGCTCTGCTCCTCCATCTTTCACTATGCTGCTCAGATCCCGGTCTCACGTCGCAGTCAGCCCCTCCTCATGTCTCGACTGGAAAACCTTCTGGAAAGAGTCAAGTTAAAGAGTCAACGCACCCGAATCCCCGGATCTAAAAGAACATTTGGAAAACTTAATGGCATGGATGACGTGTGTGTGGACTTCAGTCGGATTCCTTGGGATGATGTTCTGGTGATCTGCATTGACCACAAGCTGAAGGACTGGAAGATGCCTGAACCACCTGTCTGTCAGGGTGAGGACCACACTGCTCTAACTAATTAAAACTAACGGAAACCAAAATTAGGCACTTACAAAGTTAGTGAATTTTTCTGTGGAATCTCATTTACAAAAACACATTTTCCAGCTGTTCCTACTGATAGTTTTGACTTGTATTATAATATCTGATGATTTCCTGGTTGAAGATGCCGTGACAGAGGATGGGGAGATCCTGGTTTACTTTCCCACGGAGTCACTGAAGGGTTTCCAGCCGCCTGAGGAGTGGACGGAGGCCATCAAACAGACTCACAGAGAGAAGCAGCACGAGAAGGAGGGGTAAGAACGTGTCACAACCCCTTTTGAGACATGCACTTCCTTTTAATCTGACAGCAACTGCACACGAGCCTCAAATCTGCATGTATGAATCTTTCACTTGGAACTTAAGTCTGCAGAGCATGAAGCAAAATCTCAAAATCGCCCTAAACAGTCCAATTCACTGATTCTGGTCCATAAACATCAAAGAGCACCGTGTCATGCCTGCGACTCTTGTTTGAAACATCATCAGATGCAAAGTCAGCATTACTCAAACAACATTTCTGTGAATCAGGGGAAATTATGTGCAGGCGTACTAACACTCTCAGAAGTTACCTTCCAGGTATAAACACATCATCCCTTATTCCTAGTTCCTCTCTCTTTATCT
>VUQK01026805.1:2936-16168 GCA_015106715.1 Bujurquina vittata
ATAATTAAAGACAATAAGGCACACCTTCCAAAAGCAGTGTAAAGGGGGGGGGGGGGATCTAAAAACCAGGTGAACCAGTCTTGGCCTGGAGACCTGTAAATATGCCGACTCAGTTCCAGGCCTTTGTAGTGCGGCATCCATCAGCCCTGTTGTTCCCTTGCAGGGCCAAAGCACTATGAGCAGCTGTGCTGGCAAAATCCAATTGTGAAAACTGTGAAGGATGATTGATAGCGGATCTGAGAGACCTTTTCTGTACACAGCGTGACAGTGTCCCCTGCTTCCCGCTGACCCAAATCGACTTGTTTTCTTAGGCAAAAGGAGCCGGGGCATCCTCGGAGTGTGCTTAGCATCTCAGAGGGTGGTGAGCATCCACGGTATCCTCTAAACCTCTGGCTACAGAAAACTCTGGAGTGACTACTTAAGGATAGCGTGTGGAATTTGATGCAATCTGATGTTTTTTCACAGTACATCTAGCAGCCATCTGAATAATCAATGTAAAAAAAAAAAAAATGGTGGCAGTTGAGTGATTTGTGTTGGGGCAGATTTAAGCACACTTTGTTTGAAGCCACTGAACAAATCACCATCTTCCGCTCCTCTTGTCTTTCTGTTCCTTCCTCCTGAGAAACTGATTTCCAATTGAACTCCCCGCGACCTATAAAGAACCTTTGAGTTAGTTCCAGTCTGCAGATTTAATAAATGTGACTAGTAATCTTGAACTGAGTAAACCCACAGGCTTCTTCACTTGATCTGCCTTCCTGAAGTGACCTCTGGTAAGGGGACAATCCAGACTTCCTGAAACACCTCTGACACATAGACAGATGGATAAACACTTTCTTTACTTATAGTTATTCTGCAGAGCTTTACTGTAAAGATCAGTACTGTGGTGTGAGCATTACTACGGGCAAAATTACTGCAGTAATCAGGTATAACGAGTGAAAAAAAGACAAGCATGTGATTGTGCCTTATTTATGATGAGCTACAGCGACGGACGTGTCGTTTCGTATACCTTTCATTTTGGCAGTGACAATGCAAAATATTATTCCCTCCACATAGTTGTTTAACATTTCACAAGAGCTGCGGTGGCTGAAAAAAATTGGCTTGCATTAATTTTGGAGATGCAATATTCAGCACAAAACAAGTCATTTTTTGTCAATATCCTGCAGCCCTGATGTGTGCGCCTTTGCTCAAGCGTGTGAATATTTAATTTTTCGCCCGTGTGTGTGCGTGTGCGGATTGTGTAGCTGGTAGCTTGGTGTTGAGACAGCAGAAGGCTGATGGGGATATTGGAGGTGTTGATGGGCTCTTTTCTGTCTCTTCTGTCCGTCTCCTCACCTAAGGCCTAATTACAGCACACACACTCACAGCACAGTGCGCGTGCGTGAAAAACAGTTTAGATGCCAAATTAAGCCACAGGACATCAGACACGCATGTGTGCTCACTTCGGTCCTCATTTTGAGACGTATAATATTTTGGAACCTGTTTTTGTCTAGCGCCTGTCTGACATTTCTACTCAAGGTGAAGTCTCAAACTAATGGTTCTGTGTGCTGTTATAGAAACATCGTTGTGCTTTTCTTTAGTTTCTGGCACACACACACACACACAGCTCAAAAAATGAAAGGAACGCTTTGAAAACACACCATACTGGATATCTATACTGATGTGGACTGGGTAAGGTGTTCCTGAGACTACCTGTGCAGCCCCTGTAGGGTCCAGGTATGGCCTCATGCTACCAGCACTGACACGGACTCTACCCAAATGCAAAACTAGTGAAAAAGCAGATGGAAAAATGTGGGTGTCCTCCACCTGTAAAGCATTCCTGTTTTAGAGGTTGCCTCATTGTTTCCCCTCCAGTGCACCTGTTGTTAATTCCATTAACACCAAAGCAGCTGAAACTCATTAACAACCCCCTCTCATATTTAACAGGATCCCATACTTTAAATTGACATGATGCTGAACTCTGATTAAAAAGTTCCGTAAATTTGAGGCAGTATATATCCTGCTCAATATATATATAAAACAGTGGATGCTCATATTAATGTGGCCAAAGTTTTAAATAATGAGGTCAGCACATTAATGCCCATGAGCTAAATGCTCAGGATTTGAGTTTCTCTAATGAAAAGTTTTCAGACTGTTTTTTTCTAGCTTGGCCCTGTAAATAAAGCGGATATCCCTAATATGGTAATTTCAAAATCAGAAGAAAGTGGGGAAAGAGAGTTAAAACAGCTTTTTTTACACAGTAGATAAACTGAGAGGCTGCATAAAGGACCAGGACAGCAGGATTATGATGATTGGGATGTGTGAATCATGCAAAGCCAATCTAGTGAGTTGGGAATGGGGATAACAGTTCCCAGTCCCAAATTAACCAACAACCAAAATTACAAAACAATTACAAACCAATCTTCTCTAAAACATTACAAATGCAAATCCAGTTACGCGGCATTCTTATTTTGACTTCTCAAACCAGCATACTTTAAGCGTCAGAGCTGTTTGCTTATCAGCATTTGCAAAATAGCAGTTAATCACAATTTGATCTCATTATCTTGAATGAAAACTAAAAGCTTCTGGAGCCAAATGTAATAATAGCTTTCATTATGACTGAAAATGTCATCAACACACCAGCTAACATGAACATATCGTTCACCAAGGTGACACTGGGCAAGTTCAAACTCATACCTCTCACACTCACACACTTTTTTTATGGTTTCACTTCACTTCATACAGATTAAACTTCAAGAAGAGAAAGTATTATGTTGAGGGCAAAGCATCAATCCTTGAGCATATTTGCATAATAAGCCCAAAGACACTGAGCCTTTGGCTTTCCTCAACACATCTGAAGCAGAGTAAATGGAAGCTCTGCTACTATTTACTCAATTCAATTCAATTTTATTTATATAGTGCCAAATCACAACAACAGTTGCCTCAAGGCACTTTATATTATAATACAAAGAAAACCCCAACAATCAGATATGAGCATGCACTAGGCAACAGTGGGAAGGATGAAGTCTCTTTTTACAGGAAAAAACAGGTTCAGGGAGGGGCAGCGATCTGCCACAACTGCTTGGGGATGAAGGGAGGGAGACAGGACAAAACCCATGCTGTGGAAGAGAGCCAGACATGAGTAATAACTAATGGTTAAATGGTAAGTGTTATAGAAACAGAAACAGTAAAGAAAAAAGAGGTGAACAAATAAGAAACACTCACTCACTAGTGCATCATGGGAAGCCCCCAGCAGCCTAGCCCTTTTGGAGCATAACTAAGGAAGGGTTCAGGGTCACCTGATCAAAAAGGAAAGTTTTAAGCATAATCTTAAAAATAGAGAGAGTGTCTGTCTCCTGAATCCAGACTGGGAGCTGGTGCCACAGAAGAGGGGCATGAAAGCTGAAGGCTCTGCCTCCCATTCTACTCTTAAATACCCTAGGAACCACAAGTAAACCTGCAGAGAGCAAAGTGCTCTATTGGGGTAATCTGGAAGGTACTACGAGGTCTTTCAGATAAGATGGGCCCTGATTATACAACAACTTGTATGTGAGAAAAGGATTTTAAATTTGAGTCTAGATTTAACAGGGATACAATGAAGAGAAGCCAATATGGGAGAAATATGCTCTCATTTTCTACTCCCTGTCAGTACTGCAGCATTTTGGATCAGCTGAAGGCTTACCTGATAATAATGAGTTACAATAGTCCACGATAAAAGTAATAAATTGATGAACGAGTTTTTCAGGTTCACTTTGAGACAGGGTGTTTCTAATTTTTATAAATATTTTGCAAATGCAAGAAAGCAGTCCTATACATTTGTTTAATATGTGCATTGAAGGACATATACTGATCAAAGATGAATGCAAGAATCCTCACTGTGACACTGAAGGCCAAGATAATGCCATCCAGAGTAAAGATCTGTTCAGACAACGTGTTTTTAAGGTTTGTAGGGCCAAGTACAATAACACCCAGTTTAATCTGAATTTATGAGCTGGAAATTAGAGGTCATTCAGGCCTTTATGTTTTTAAGGCATTCCTGCAGTTTAACTAATTGGTGTGTGTCATCTGGCTTCATGGATAGGTAAAGTTGAGTATTATCTGCATAGCAATAGAAATGTATGCTTCTAATAATACTGCCTAAGGGAAACATATATAGATGTAAATGTAAATAGAACTGGTCCTAGTACAGAACCCTGTGGAACTCCATGATTAACCTTAGTGTCTGAAGAAGACTCTCCATTTACATGAACAAATTGGAGTCCATACGATAAATACAATCCAAACTACTACAATGTAGCATGCTCTGATTTTTGCTTAACAGAGCTGACTCCTGGGGTTGTTCTTTTTTTCTTCAATTGATGAGGAATAGTACGATTTCCTAGTTTTATTAGAGTTTTTTTTTTTTTTTATAGAGCAACAAACTCAAGCTGTGCATTTGTTTACACCAGGGAGTCAAACACTTCTAATTCTGAGGCTTTTTTCAGAGGAGCCACAGTACCTATATGCAGTCGTATGCAGTGAGGACGTAAAACTATTGATGAGATAATCTGCCTCTGTGGGATTAGAGTTTAGGTAGCTGCTCTGCACGGTGGTGGCAGATGACATTGTAGAATAGAGGAGGAATTATATTCATAAACCTAAGTTACAACACTTTCAGAAGGACAGTTACTGTAGTGAAATTTATTCCCCACTGCTGTCTAATCCATTATTGTAAATTTATAATGTTACTAAGAAATGATCAGATAGAAGAGGGTTTTCAGGGAATACTGTTAAATGCTCAGTTTCTATGAATCTTATTCTGACATATGTCAGAGTGTGATTAAAGTTGTGGGTGGGCTCAATTACATTTTAAGAGAAGCACCTGAATCTAATTATTTTATCTGAACTGAGCACTAAATCAGATTTTTTTAAAAGTCAGAAATCTGATAGAAATTCTAATTAGGGCCAGGTGGACAATAGATATCAACAAATAAAAATGTGTTTAGAGTTTTCCCGTTAGGGTGGGCAAGAATAAGAGTCAGGCTTTCAAGTGAATGAAATCTTTGTCTGGGTCTTTGGTTGATCAATAAGTTGGGGGGAAGATTGCTGCTACTCCTCCTCCTCGACCTGTGCTTCGAGCATTCTGACCATTAGTTTGACTCGGAGGTGTTGATTCATTTAAACTGACATATTCATCCTGCTTTAACCAGGTTTCTGTAAGGCACAATAAATCAATATGTTGATCAATTATTAAATCATTCGCTAACGGGGACTAATAGTCCACATTTAATTGTTTTACTGATTGGTGCAGTTAAGGATGCTATATTGTTTTTTCTTTCTGAATTATTATGTTTAAATTGTTTTTTGGGGGTTTTTTTTGTCAGTTTTTGGGTTTTTTTGCTGGTCTGGGAGCAGAAACAGCCTCTCTGAGGGAAAACAGGAGAAATGTGGCTGCAGAGAGGTGTGTAAGGCTGCAGCTCTGCGTTCTGATCTCAACTCTGCATAGTCACGTTATGGGGAGTTTAATAAATTTGGGCAGATTTCTGGAAATGAGAGCTGCTCCATCCAAAGTGTGATGAATGTCATCACTGCTAACAAGGCCAGTGGCATACAGAACAGAATATATGCAGCGCATTAGTTGTTTTCCTTTCACAAACCATGACTGTATACGAACGATCAATGCCGACAAGATGATGTCATCAACTGGTTTTGAAGTCCATGTTGTAAAGTCAACATCAGCATTTTAGATGGCTGTACTTAGATGAGCAGGTAGAGCGCTAAACTGTACAGGTACAATGCACAGACACACATATCTGCTAATCAGCGCTAAGTAACACACAAAAACCAAAAGACACCCTTTCACCCACCCAAAAAATAATCACTTTTTGAGTCGGCTGCATCACACAGCCATATTAACCACATTATATCTCAGATAATTTTAACAATAAAACCTATAAAATTACTAACCACAAACATGATTGATTCAGTGACTGCAGAACTGATGTCTAGTATACAGCAAACAGCTAAACATACAGAGGCCAAAACATGCTTTTCAATGCTTTACATTGGATATTTTAACACATGATTCAGTTTGGGGGGCGCCCTCAAGCTCTATTTAGAGGAATTACAGTGTTTGGAAATTCTGCATTGGCTTTATTTTGCACATTGCTGCTTGACACAAACATGCACATTTGTTTTGTTATTTGTTATTTACTTCTATTATTTGCTTATATACATGTGAACCTATTATACTTATATTATACTATGACATATACTAATACACAGTACTCTTTCCTTCCTCCCTTTTCACTTTCAGCACCAATCCTGTCAAATTATCCAATAAATAAACAGCAGCAACAACATGCCCCAAACCCACGTTTGTATCCCTAAATTAACCTAGAGCTATTTTTAATGAGCACTGAGTGGCAAATGTATCAAATCCCTTTCAAAATGATCCTTAGTTTCACATTCAGAAAACAGAGCTTTCTAAAGCACTAGGACAAACACTCATTTAACCTTCACCAATGCAAACAGCAAAGCGCACTAGAACAAACATGATATCATCTTCCCACTGCAGCAGATATTGGTGTTAGCAGTATGAGTTTGCCTCACGCAGATGTCTACATTACCGCTTTATCTCACTTTACATGTACAAGGATTGTTGTAATACTAGAATTATGTTGGACGGCATGACCTTTGCATATGCAGGAAATGGGGAGGTATCGCGCTGGAAAAGCTTTGAATATATTAAAGCTGCAGTGTCTCCTTGAGAATATTAAAGCAGCGGATCCAAACCTGGGGCTGGGTCACACAACAACTGAGACGCTGTATATAAAAAAATTACAGGATAGGAATGCAGAAGAAGGTACGTGCTACACATAGCGCTATATTTATGCTAGATATGCTAGAGAGAGGAGCATCAGAAGCCAAGAAAGATGCAAACCAATGTAATGCTCAAATATATGTGTGTTTGACATGCCCCCTTTTAAAAACTATTTGAGACATTTAGACCAATAAATTCTCTTTTCATATAGAGAAAATGTAAAGAACAGCAAAAAACAAGACAAACTCCCCCCCAGAAAGTGCACTTTGCTGTCTTTTTGTCTATTCTCTGTCTTTCTTCATGTTTCTCTCTAGCCATGACCCTGTAGCCGGCGTGTGTCAGGATCGTCAGAGTTGTCAGTTCCACTTACTGCTGAGCAAGCCTAATGAGAGCCGAAAGAGGGAGGGCATGAAAGGAGGGAGATGGAGACAAAGAGTTGGGATGAGCAGAAAGAAGCGGGATAAAGCACGAGCAGGAGAACAAGAGGAAAAGAAGGGTTTGTAATGGGAAAAACAAGGGAGCAGTGAAGGAGGAGGGAGAACTGAGACTAATAATGAAAAGTCAGAGGAGGCCTATTTCTTCCCTCTGCACTCCCCTCAACTCCCTCAGTGAATAAAAGCAAATAGCAGATATAGAGAGTTTGTTTTAACCCACGTTAACCCCCTTTGATCCCGCAAATCTAACAATGACACTTGAACACACAAAATCACGCCAGCACCGCAGAAGAAAGACTTACAATACGTTTCATGTCTCCCACATACACTAACTGGATGCGCGCAGACAGACTCAAACACGTGCGCACCAACTGCAGCAGGCCTTATTATCGACTGCAGAGCAACCTCGTTAACCCTGACTGGTAAAAAGACAACAGAGCAGAGAAAACAAGGAGAGGGGAGGGGAAAAAGATAATAGAAGAGAAGAAGACAAATGAGAGTGTGAAAGAGAGACGAGTTGGTGAAAATGAGGCTGCATCTTGTTGGTGTTTTCTCATCTGCTAACTGTCATTCTGACAGAGGGAAATCAAACCGCCCACTCTGCTCATGTAGAGCTGAACAACCAGCAGGAACTCGTTCCCCTAATTGTGACTACAGCCCATTGTCTTCAGTGCACACCACTTTCTAGAGCACACACCCACGCATGAACACCCTGCCAATTGACTGCTTGCCACATGTGTCTCACGGTTGATTGCTTCATCTATCGAATACCGAATTTTTAATTAAGGTGAGTGTACACCTTGACAGCTGCAAATAGTTAGTGTTCAATCTGTGCTATGTTGCACAAAACTAATTCATCACTCTGATCAATTTGCACCCGTGACAAGCTAAAGCTGCTATAACTAATATTTTTACAGCAGCAATGGGAACGAGATTCGAACAAAGTTGCTCATAGTGTTAACACACACGAGGCTATTTTGGGGGAAAACACGCTGTACATTACATGCGCAGGATCAAGCCGGTGAACACAGAAGGACCTTCTGCAGCTGATAAGACAGATATTCCCATTGGGAGATGGTAGCGAAAGAGAGTTTAAGGACAGTAAATAGTGAAGTTATATCTACCGTGTGACTAGAAACACAACTAATGGCCGCCTATGAGGTGTCATTTTAAAGCTACGCAACGCTGCCCAGACAAAAACAAAACAAAAACGACACACTCTTGTATTGGATAGTGCAGAGTGAAGAGAGACAGGAAAGCGGGCAGAGAGATATCGGGGAAGACACGCAGGAAAGGGCCACAGGTTGGATGCAGACCTGGGCTGCCGCCCCACAGGCATGTGGCGTGCACGCTCGCCTGCTCGTCCAGGGAGTCACCCTGGCACCCGTTGCTGAGATCATCCTGGCAAATGTACTCTTCTGTGATTTCACCATGAGCCTCCACTTTCACACTGAGGTTCACCAGCAGTAATGCGAGCTGGCCAACCAGCTCCAACGCAGAGACCAAAGAACACTCTTCAGTGGAAGAGTTTGCGGCGTCCGAGCTAAATGTGGTGCTCGATCAGCAGCGTCCTCATTTTTAGGACATCCACGGGGTGCACGGTGAATTCAGCCCCGCGGGTCACACTGCCAACATGGAGTGCGACAGTAATGTCCTAAAGTGTCATGGGAAGAACACACAGTGGCCCTGAACTCGAGAGCCAGCAAAGAAAATGAATGAAAGAACATTTCTGTTGATGTTGAACAGCATCAGAAACCCAAAGCAGTGATTCTTTTTGTCTTTTCCAGCATGCAGAGACCACATTACCAAAACAACAACCGAGGTTTATCTTGATGCAGTTAAATATATTATTTTAATTACATCATTTTAACCAATCAAAGCACCAATTAAAAGTGGCTTAGAAAAATTCCTGAGATCAAGAAGAGCTGAAAGCTTTACTTAGAGATTTGTTCTGGGTATTTGAACCTGTGCTGGCACAGTATGGGGCTATTATTGTAGCAAAAGTTCTGTGTGTCCGTAAATGTGCGCATCGCCATCTGTGAGCCTGAGCTGAGGGTCAAAGAGCCCTCGATTACCACAGATCTGTCACAGATTCTGCGGCGGCAGAAGTGTAGCAGAAGTCAGGTGTGTAAAAAGAGCCAGTTGTAAAGCAGGGCGGCCCGGCGTGTGCGTTTTCAGTGACTTGAGAAAAACTTTAAGACTTTTCAGCCATTAATATCTGCACTACAGATTTATTTGCATATTTACAAGTCTGATTACAGACACACAGATCAAACTACAGATCCCGATGCACACACGTGGATCCAGTTACAGACAGATTCACACAAATCTCCACACACGTGGATTCATTTACGGACACGCAGAACTTTTGCTACAATAATAGCCCCATAGTACAGTACCCATCAAGCTGGGCATTTAAACATGGGAATCTCTTCACTTTTAGAGCCAACCTCAAGTGGCTATTACAGGAACTGCACTCTGTGGCAGCTCCACACCGGCGTCGTTTTTCAGCTGCTGCCTGAGCACATATGCTCATCCAGCATGGGTGCCCTTGGGGGAGATAGTCTTCCAGGCGACCCTGTCTCCTGACCTCCGTAGAGGAATCAATTAAGAATCACATTACATTTAAACTGTGTTGTGGAGGACAGCAGCAGCTGACTGCCACTGAGTGTACTATCAAAACAGAAGGAGCGGAACTAGTTTAGCTTACAGAGGAACTCATGATGAGTCTGGCTTGTATCTGCACAGACCCACTGGAATGGCCTGCAACTCTTTAATCACGGCTAGAAATGGGTGTGTTTCCACTTGTGTGTATGTCGAACAGACACACAGAGAGAGAGAGTGAGTGTGTGTGTGTGTGTATGGGTGTGTGTGCGACTTTGAGTAGGTTTGTTAATTAAAGTCATTGCATAAGAGGGTTTACACGGAAAAGCCTCTTTCTGTCAGAGATCTGGAGCAGGAGTCCTGTTACACAGTGACACGCGGTGGTGCAGTACGACTGGCTTTTCTATAATGCTGCTGGATAACAATGCCAACATGGCAATGGGATAGATTTGGTAAGAAGGAGACGCTGGAAAGCAGAGAAGGGATAAAAGTGCAGAGCGAGAAAAGGACCAGCAGAGCAGGTGAAGAGAGAAACGGCATAAAACTGCGACTGAGCCACAGTCGGAAATAAAATCGAATAGGTAACAGCCGGTCAGAGCGCACCGGCGCGCAGGGAAAACTTACGGAGGCAGGTGTTCTCCGTGAAAAACTCAGTGAAGGTGTCGCACTCCTCCTTATTGTTGCCGCTGTTGTTGCAGTCGCAGTAGGGAGAGACGCTGATTTTGGCTGAGCGCAGGTAGTTGGGAGTCATGACGGTACCTGGAGTAGGAGGAGACAACGAGTCACTCACACATCCATCTGTCTCGCTTTTAGTGCGAAACGTCACCCATAAACAAGACATTATTGTAAACAGCTGAACCCCGAATGAGCCGCTGACTAACAAAGAGAAAGAAGTTAAAAAAAAATGTTAAACCTTTAAAATGTCAGGTTTTATCGTGGCGTTTTATTAATGATGAGCGTACAGCAATTGTTTCTATTTTGTATGAGAGAAAGGCAGTCTGGTGGAGTTTCTCCAGGAAGCAGAATGCAGAGAAGGTGGAGTGAAGAATAGGCTCTCTCTCTGAAAGTAAATAGCTTCAGTCAGTGATTTCTCACTCCCCCAATGGATTGTTCCCTTGTGCTGGCTGCAGTCCAGAACAGGCCATTTTGTTTTGCAGTAGGCAGAATGAATTGGCGCTGCGTGGACGCTGTGTGTATGCGTGGTCAGGTTTGGTGACTTGAGAGGACCGCGTTGTGAGTGAGCCTGTGGCTACAGCACGAGTTAGATTCAAAGAAACTGTGGTGCATGTTAATAACTGTCCTGATGTCTGAGTGCATGTGTTTCCACGATGAACAGAGACAAACGAGACCTGCAGTAAATGTCCACCCTGACCAGAAACAATCAAGCGCACACATGAGCTCACCAATCAGGCCCGAGTAAGCGAGGAGGCAGTCTGCATAGTTCTCCTTCAGGCAGCCGGACAGCGAGCGGGGCTCCGGCTGGCAGTTGACAAAGAAGTCAGCAAGTCGTGACCTAAAACACACAGAGATCCAAAACCATTTCACGATTATAGCTCCAGCAGATGAGTTCAGATGGCCAGCGTGACAGTAAATGTGCAGCAAAATGCCCGGTTGAAATTAGTGTCCACTGGAAGTCATTTGTCTCAATTCAATTAGCCTTCTTAATGGCTGACTTCAGCCGAGTAAGATGACCCTTTATGCTGCGGCTGGTTTATATCGTGGAATGAATGAAGCTGCGGGCCGCTCTCCGCCCAGTCTGTTCTGTTTCATTTACCGCCTTCAAAAATGTTTGTTTACACTTTTGCCACAGGTGCAGTGGTTTGTGAAATTGAAATGGTGTTTGCAGTCCCCAGGAATTCACCATTTGAAGTGAAATTACGTGTGATATACCGGCTCCTTGACACAAAGCTAAAACCTTCAGACTCAAACACCTTTCAGGATCTCGGTGCTGCGGTCGTGGCTGTAAATCCTCTCGCTAATGTTAAAATCCCAACAAGGTCAGAAGACCAAAAGTTCTTCACAAAAAGCAGCCGATGTTATTGGAGAGATTCTGCTGGGTTTTTTTTATTCACATTTAAGTAGTAAATACGATACATCTTTTTTTCTTTTTTTTTTACTGTTAAATGTTTCTAAATGAATCATTAAATACTTCAAAACTTTTGCACAGCTTGTGTTCCTGCCCTGTTTGTCAGAAACAAAGTCTGTGAGTAAAAGCAGCAACGATGGCCAAAACTGCACCAAAAACAGTAGAAATTAAAAAAAAACTGAATACTGCTTTGTTGCAACACTACAATGTCCAGGTAAAGTTAATCTTTGTAATATAAACTGCCACCACTTAAGTATTTTATCCTATATATCACTGTGACTTTTTGCATTTTACATTTTCAACATTTAAGATTTTCTTTATACTATTTTCACAGTTTAAACAATTCGCAAAACAATGGATTCTTTTGTATTTCTTTGCTCCTGTCTCAACTTTTTTTTGGTAATGGGGTTGTACTTGCACTCTCCCTGTGATCTATCTTATCACACCAGTCTGGTGCAGAGCTGAGCTGAGCAATGCCTAGTGAGAGTTGTCAACTGCAGCCAGCATACTACACCTGACATATGGTGAGGGAACTTGTGGAAATGCATGGCTTTAATCTGTCGGTGCTAACTGACAAATGGACCAGGAGGAAGCCGCGCCGCAGGGAGACCTGTTGTTTAAGCCCTGAGCATATGTGTGATGGATTGAGAGTATGGAGGACTGAAACTGCCAAAATCAGAAATTAAAGAAAAAAAAAAGATAAATCACTGAATATATTAAATATGTTATGAAATGCATGAAAAACAACATCAACATAAATGCAGCCATTAATGAATTTATGACATAAATTGTTTCAATTTTGATTTGCATCAATCAAATTTAATTTGAAAAGAAAAGACAGAAAAATCAAAGAAAATGTAAAAATATTTTTATGCATTGTCTTTCCTGTGCTCCCCACCACACTAAGGTCCTCAAACCTATTAAATTCACTGCGGTCTTTATACACTTCGTTACTCATGTTACAGCCCTGGCAGGGCCTGCTGTGACTTTTTGACCCACTGGGTGTGGCTTGCTCTCTCCAGCCTTAGGTGCCACCCCTTTTGGTACAGCTGACTCAACTCAGCAATTAAGCTGGTGTACTTAAGGCCAGAGAGAGGAGAACTCCAGGGCCAGAGATTGCCAGAGAGTGTTTATGATGCAGCCTGTCTGTCTCTTATTGTTAAACCATTTTTTTTTTTTTAAAACAAGATGGCGGCGCGCACGGACGCAGCGGCTCACGGCTCCTCCACTCGGTGCTCTCTTTTGTACTTTTTTTATTTCTTATTGGTTAGTTTTATCTCTGCAAACTACTGCTACACACACCAGTTTCCTCCAATCTCATTGTACATCC
>VUQK01026811.1:0-10267 GCA_015106715.1 Bujurquina vittata
ATAACCCTTTCCAGACTGATAGATCTCAATTACTGTCTTTCTCAATTGCTCCTGAATTTCTTTGGATCTCGGCATGATGTGTAGCTTTCAAGGATCTTCTGGTGGACCTTACTGTGTCAGGCAGCTCCTATTGAAGTGATGTCTTGATTGGGAACAGGTGTGGCAATAATCAGGCCTGGGTGTGGCTAGGGAAATTGAACTTCAGGTGTGACAAACCACAGTTATAGTATGTTTTAACAAGGGGGGCAATCACTTTTTCACACAGGGCCATGATGGTTTGAATTTTTTTTCACCTTTACTAATAAACACCTTCATTTACAACTTGCATTTTGTGTTTACTTGTGTTGTCCTTGACTATTGTTTAAATTGGTTTGATGTTCCGAAACACTTAAGTGTGACAAACATGCAAAAAACCAGGAAATGAGGAAGGGGGCAAACACTTTTTCACACCACTGTAGTCTGAAAGTGGTTCTCTTGGAGGGCCATCAAAGCACAGTCATTAGCAAATAGCACTTCACTGATGAGTTTCTCCAGTGTCTTGGTCTTTGCAGCTAAACGATGACGGTCGAGCCATTCAAGCGGTACTTGATATAAATCCCAAAGTCAGGATCTTGTAACAGCATAAAACAGCATGTGGGTGAAGAACAGGTTGAAAAGTACTGGGACAAGGACACAGCCTTGTTTGCCACCATTGGAAATGCTGAATTCCTCAAAGTTCACCATCAGCCAGAACATCCCCCATCATATCATTGTGAAACAATTAGATGAGTGTGGGGAACTTCCATGGGCAGCCAGAGTGCTTCTCTATTGACTCAATCAAATGCCTTCGTCAGATCAATGAAGGCTGCATGCAAGTTTATATTCTGCTCAAGGTATTTCCTGTATTTGTCTCCCAATGAAGATCATATCAATAGTGCTTTGGTCAGAAGAAAAGCCGCACTGACTCAGCAATGAAATACCCCTGTAGTTCCTGCAGTTCACTTGTGAGTGTTTATTCTTGTACAGGACAACCAGCATTGGATCCTGGAAGTCCAACCTCATTGTTTCTTCCACCCAGATGCTAGTCTGAATATCATGGAAAGCCCCCACAATGCCTTGTACATTTCAGCAGGAATCCCGTCCATGCCAGAAGCCTTTCCACAGGTCATCCACTTGATTGCCTTCTTGACCTCCTCAATAGACAGAGGATGTTCCTGTTAGTCTAGGGTTGGCTGTTGGAATCCCATGATGTCTGTGAACAACCATCCTTGAATAGAAGAGGTGGATTACGCCACCAACCCCCCACCCCACAGTGCTGTCCTGAGCTCCCTTCCCTGTTGGGAGTTAGCTGACAAAACTTGAATGGCTGCAACAGGGCAGACCATCTAATGGTTCACAGCCGGTAAGGTCATCCTGTTTCTCTGCACCATCACCTGCCTGTGCTCCTCATCTCTTGAGGACCTCCAGCTTTTTTGTCCCCCATGAGGCCATCTCCTTGCCCCTCGACTGTAATGCACCTCCTCGCAGTCCTTGCCTGTCACCATAACTTCATTTTCCTCTGTTGTCTCGGCGTAGTTAAACTGCAGGTTGATGTATGTCTAGTTTAGTTTCTACGTCCAGTTTGAGTGAGTGGCGTGAGTCAGTTTCTCCAAAATGTAAACCTGGACTCTAAAATCTGCACATAAGCTGCAGTAACCAGTGGAAACCCAGCAGGAGCATCAGAATAGGTGCCTGTGTGAGGGTTTAATGTGGTGTGTTTAAACTGATCCACTGCTGATCATCTGACAACTCCCTCACTGTTGTAAAAGTAACACACAGTAGTGTAATTGGGTTTGTTACACTGTGTGTGTGTGTGTGTGTGTGTGTGTGTGTGTGTTGTTCAGAGGGTGGAGGAGCTGGAGAGAGAAAACTCCCTGCTAAAGAGCGAGAAGGAGGAGATGAACCGGCGCATTCTGCAGCACTCAAAGAGCACAGAAGGTGAGATACCTGAAAACACACCTGGACGAAGTGTGTGTGTGTGTGTGTAGGTGCGTGTGTCACAGGAGTCTTTTTGTCTGAAACAGTAAACACGAGTCAGACTGAATGAGTCACATTTCCTCTCTGACTCTTTGCTGAGAACAATGATATATTGATAGCTTCCTGCAGGCTTCTCATTGGCCAACAGCAGCAGGAAGTGTGAATGAGGGTAAATTGTCAAAAGGAGCGACACTAAAGCACAGACTACACACACATACACACTCCAATCAGTCTAATAATGAGAATAACTAGAATCTGAATAAGATAAAACAGTTCATTTCCATTCATGTTAAACGCTTCAGCCAATCAGTAACTGTCAACCTTTATATCAAATTTGCAAGTCAAACTGTTTTCTGGTTTGAATTAGAATTTATTTTAATTTGCTTTGTTTGGCGTTATTTTTTTGTCCCTTTAAAATGACCCGAGATGAACAATTGCAGCTGAAGTGTCGTAAACGGTGCAGGAAGCTCAGCAACGTGGTCATCTAACACCACCAGTCTTTCCTTCTTGGCTTAAATTGTTTTTTTTGTCTTTTCCAAACTTATTTACGCACAATTTAAATATTCAGTTACACATCTGTGCAGCGCTTTATTAGTATGCATGTATCATGACTTTAACGTCTTCATTTTTGAAGCTTTCTTCAGCTTCAATGAGACATTCTGTAAAACATTTACAGCTTTAGTTCCTAAAAGCTGCCATCCACTGCTGTGTGTGTGTGTGTGTGTGTGTGTGTTTAGAGGAAATGAGCAGCGTGTCTCTGCAGTCGGAGCTGGATCAGGAGAGGCAGCGCTACCAGAACCTCGTCAAAGAATATTCCAGACTGGAGCTGAGATACGAAAATCAGAAGGAGGAGATGTTGCTCAACAAGGTGACCTCCTGACCTCAGTGCATCGTTATAGACCTTTGCAGGGGGGGGGGGTGCAGTGAGTGACGAGGCCTCTGGGTGTCACTGTGACTGAATGATGATGCTGCAGTTTTTTTTCTAACATGTATGTTAAAGAGCACTGCAGATCTCAGATCAGCTCAGCTCTTCCTGTTCCCTCTGCAGGAAATCGCTGGCTTTGCCGAATTAATAACGGAGATAAGAAACTCTGAAGCCTTTCTGTGTTTCAGAGAAGATGCTGATAAAGGAGAGCTCAGAATTTGTCAGCAACATTGCTGAACACAGGCGCTTAGAGCTGATCTTAGTCATGCAGCTGGGGTGCAGCCTAGCCCTGTACTTTTAGCAACTGCATTTAACTTTCAGCAATCATAAAAATGATGACGTGGATATTTTCTCCCTCTTATTTCCCTCTCAGTTTATTTCTTCTAGTAATCCAGTGAAGCAGGGTGATGCTGACCTCCAGGTCATGCTGCAGCGCTCGAGTCACCCTCTGATTTACAGCTCTGGATGAGGAGGAAGTCAGTTTCAGTGTCTTTGAACCACAGAGCCAGAGTTTATTGATTTCAGGGCTCACATCTGGGGCGCTCTTACTGACTACATTCAGTTTTCATTTTTTAGTTTGGAGCTGAAAGGGTTCTTTTTTCAGGTTTTCCATCTTTAGTTTTTTTTTTTGTTTTTTGGTATTTTTTAGACATTCCTTCTTGGAATATTCTCGCCTTCATTTCAGTGACTTTAGTACATCTGTTGTTACCTTCTTCCTCCCATAATCCCACAGTTCCAGCCGGGCCACATGAGGAACCCGTCCAATCAGAGCAGCCCAGAGTCAGACTCCAATTACCCATCTGTCTCCAACTCTGAGATAGGAGACACAGAGGACGCCATTCAGCTGGTGGACGTGAGTCGCTTTGAACGTTATCTGCATCGGATCACACAAATGAAGAAACAAATTCACCACAGGCAGTGCGAGTGCTCTTTAACTAACATTGAACTAAATCAACAATGATGTGGGTAAGGTGTGATTATAGAGCCTGTCTCCAGAAGTGCACATGAGAAATATTTAGCTGCACTATATTCCTTTACAAGCTGCATAACAAAACCATGGGGTTTGTGTCTGAGTGAGTTCAGGATGGGATGATTCAGTGTTTGGACTTATTTCTAACATTAAATGTCGCTCTGATAATGCTGCTTTGCAGGAGATGGGCATGGAAAAGGCTGCAATGGATATTGGTCTGTTCTTGAAGCTGCAGAAGAGAGTCCGAGAGCTGGAGCAGGAGAGGAAGAAACTGCAGATCAACGTGGACAAGCTTGAAGAGGTGGCCAAGCGAAAGGTGAATGCTTCAGCCAGAATGTATCAGAGAGGTTCAATTGTTTCCTCAGAGGTTTCTGTGCAGGAAATTAATCAGGTTCTGATATTTTTCTTTGTGCTTCCCTTATTTAAGGGCTCTGAGTCGAGGCCCTCCATCTCTGAGCAGGAGACGGCAGATCTGGCCTACAGTAATCTCAAGGTACAGAATTGAAGGTGTTTCATGATGTCAGGACTTCTTCTCTGTTCTTTCAGATGAAGCTGCAACTTAAATGTTGAACTTTGTGTCTCTGCAGAGGCAAGAGCTGGAATCAGAGAACAAGAAACTGAAGAACGATCTTAATGAGCTGAGAAAGATGGTCAGTGAGCGAGCCTCAAAGAACAGCTCGCCCAATGAGCTGCAGGACAGCTACAACCTGCTGCTGAGCCAGCTTAAAGCGGCCAATGAGGAGCTGGATGCTCGCAAAGAGGAAGTCCTCATCCTGAGGACGAAGATCGTGAGTGCGGCCCAGCTGCAGGAGAAGAACGAGGATATCCTGGGCCTGAATGCAACGGTATCGCATGTTTACATTAAAAGTCCGAATCTTTAGGAGGAAGTCAGGTTATTTTTAACTTTAGTTATTCATCGTGTTACGCCACTCGCACAGTTAAAACCAGACTGTGTATGGACCAAAGCGTCTCTCTGGTAAACTGCAGTATCATCTGCATAGAAGCTGAGCAGCATGTGTTGGCATGGTGTGTGTTTGGAAAGGTAAAATAAGCTTTGGCACTGGGGTCAGTTTTCAGGTTTTAAACAGGCACAAGTATATTTGATCAGATTAACCTGCAGAAGCGAGTAGAAAGAAGAACATCGGCTTATTTCCTTCTCATTCAGAAGTACTGCAGTCACAGTGATGCAGTCTGGATATTCAAGTCAAATTGCACAGTGGTGTACTCACTTCTGCTGTTCCATATTCTTCTACATGCACAGATATTAATCTAAACATTGCAAGTTTTAGAAATTTGTAGTCTCAGGTTTAGACAGGAAGTGGCCACAGTCCAGCCCATTTCAATAGAAACGGAAGTTCAAAAGGTTCATTTTTGAATGGGAAACCTTTATTTATGAAGATATGGATGACAACTACAATTTGTAATATTACTGATCATTTAAAAGACAGTTGGCGCAAAGTGATTCAAAATATAAGAGAATACTTTCCCCAAAGCAGCAGCAGAGAGCTGCATTATTCCCTCACCTGCTGTCGCCTCCAGGCAAGCAGGCTTCACAGTCTAAGGTTCAGTGGCATGGATGAGTGACAGGGCTGAGCATGCATGCCGAATTATCATCTGTCTGTGTGTTAAATATTCAATCAGGTCAGTGAATTGGTGTTGTGGTAATGTGATGTTGTTTGTGTGTTTGAGCAGGAAACTGACTCTAGTCCTGCGGTGAACAACAGCACAGATCCTCTGGACAAAGAGGAGGCGCTCAAAGCTTACCATGGACTGTGCGAGTCCAAAAAGTAAGTGGCTTAGAGAAGCGAAAGCAGCAGCTTTACCGCACTGACTTATTTGGACGGAGATCCTCTATTCAGGTCACGCCAGCTGAGTTTATCTTTAGTTATTGAAGCAAAAGGCTTTGAAAACACTCATTTGACTTTGGGTCTGTTCTCAGATGTTGAATAAAACAGTCATAACCAGAGGTTTAACAGGTTTGCAGTTTCTGCAGCATCTGCAGCACTCCGCCTGAATACATTCCATAATGTTGCTAATAAGTGAGAAAAGAAACTCTTAATAGAGGCTGTTTGGTGGTGAAGCTGCAGCTGTTTCAGCCTC
Source organism: Bujurquina vittata (assembly GCA_015106715.1). NCBI lineage: Eukaryota > Metazoa > Chordata > Actinopteri > Cichliformes > Cichlidae > Bujurquina > Bujurquina vittata. The sequence continues at coordinate 5,991 of VUQK01026811.1, forward strand.
TTTCACTTCTGTTTCTGCTGAATCTTCACTTCAAAACATCACAGTCCTGTTTCCTACACTCAGCTGATGGCACGGTCTCTCCAAGGTTCAGAGCCTTGTCCCAGACTTCTGATTAGCATGGAGCTCCTGACCTCTGAAGGCAGAAGCAAACCCATTCACCATTAGATGTTGTTTTCATGCAACAGGAATACAGCTGGTGTAAATGTGGCTCCTTTCAGGTTGGTGCTTGTGCACATCTGGACCTCATCCAGCTCTCCTGGTTTGGGTTAAAATAGCTTCTGTTCCATCTGGTCCATAAGGAAACAGGGCTGTGATCTTCAGACGTATCAGAAGCATAGAAATGTAGTGATCGGTGTGTTTTAGAGTTTATGTGGCGCTAACATTTCTGCTGCTCTTCTGTTCACTGATTGTTCCTCACGCGCTGCTTCTGTCCGTCCTCTGCCTGCTGCTGGACACCAGTAACCATCAGGACTGGTGTTACCTCAATGAAGATGGAGAGCTGGGTTTGGCTTACCAGGGCCTCAAACAAGTGGCCAGGTTTCTGCTCTCTTCCTCTGCCTTCTTTCATGTGTGCATCTTTTTCTGCGCGGTTAAAAGTCCCGTTGCTCTGGACCTCAGTCTGCTTGTGATGTGCTGCTGGTGCACCCAGTGTGTGAAATATGAGGATACTCCAAAGCACCATGTGAGCTGCTTGCTGATGTCATGAAGTTTATGTGTTGAAGTGAGTGCCGCTTTGATGGTGTGGCTTCAGGTGAGGATTAGACTCAATACCCTCTTTATATGTTTGAGAGTTGCTGAGGAATCAAACAGTTTAATATTCTGGCTGACGAGAAGGACGCCATCCTCGGAACGCCCAAACATCACCTCAGCAGCTCAGTCAGTGCTGACTCTCAAAAACCACATCAATACATTTATTTCCACAATAATGAAAGAAGTTGAGCTCAGATTTGCCAAATGGAAAAAAATAAGAAGCAAATTTGAACCTTCAGCGTTTCCGTACTTCATGGGACTGTACATGAAGACGTGTCTGAGGTGGACCCGGCCTCGTAGGATGGTTCACACACTGGCTGCATCACGACTGAGTGTTTTGGTGTTTTTTGTGTCTGTGAATCACACTGTGGTCTTCACGGTCCCGTCAGGCTGCTGGAGGCTCAGCTGCAGACTCAGTCCAGGCAGCACAAAGACGAGCTGGAAGCCCTTCACACTCAGATCGAGCTGCTGAAAACCGACATTGAGGACAAGCAGGAGAAACTCAACAAGATGTCATCTCTGTCTCCAGAGGCTAAGGTGGAGTACAGTGTCCAGCAGGAGATCACGCGGCTCACCAACGACAACCTGGTAAGGACCTCTGCAGCTGCTCTGCTGCTGGACTCCCTTCCTGTTTCTTGTTTTCTCACGATGCTCCGGTCTTACTGCAGGACCTCAAAGAGCTGGTGGAGAAGCTGGAGAAGAACGAGAGGAAGCTGAAGAAGCAGCTCAAGATCTACATGAAGAAGGTCCAGGAGTTGGCAGGTAACAGGAGAATAAGAAGCTGGTCTGTAGATCAGATCAGATTTGATCTGCTCTGATGAATCTGCGTGTGCTTTTCAGCCACTCCGGCAGCAGCTCAGACCACCAAACCTACGCTGAGCCGCCAGGTGACACTCCAGAGGAAGGACAAGGACTTTGAGGGGATGCTGGAGTACAACAAGGAGGACGAGGCCCTGCTGGCCAAGACCCTGATCAATGGTAAGAACATCCCCCCCAGAGTCATGTGATCATTCTGTCTTAAAGGGGGCGTCCTATTCAGTTTGTCCCTGAGCTTGTTGTTAAAGCAGCACTTTGACCTCAGGCTGGCTTCATGGTCAAACTGTTAGAAAAGTTCAGACTGTGTCTATGAAACAGGGTGTCTCAGACCAGATATCTGTGAGCTCTGTAATATAGCTCTCTATTTACTGGCTCTACCAGAAGCTGTCATCAGCCAACTGATTCAGAGATCACCTTCAACACATCCAGCTGCTGTTGTTTAAACCTTTCCGACTCACACAGTGGGGGGCACAGTGTCTCTGTCTCCTTTTATTATCAAAACCAAACAGAAAATCTGTGACGCCCTCGACACGTTTCGTTTTAATGTCAGTGGCTCAGCTTGAGAGAAGGACACACTGTTGCTCTGCTTTAGACTCGAGGGAGACACAGCTGCCACTTGAGAGCACCGACTCCACCAGCAGCTCAATTGTAGATAAGCTGTCACTAAAGGGGGACATTTAGCACGCCTGATGACAGCAGCAGGACACACTCAGGGCAATATATCCAACATCCACACCTGCAAACAGGTGTTCATGCTCGGTGAAACACAACTACTCTAAGGAGTTACTTTTTTCAGTGGGTAGCAATGCCAGTAATCTTGAAATGTATCAAGTTACTTTTAAAAAGTAACTGTACTCATTGTTGCTCATCGCTGTGTCTGTGATTTCAGACATCCGGCCCAGCACTGTGTCGGGTACGGTGCCCTGTCTGCCTGCTTACATCCTCTTCATGTGCATCCGCCATGCTGACTACATCAACGATGACCAGAAGGTGGAGTCTCTGCTCACCTCCACTATCAACACCATCAAGAAAGTCCTGAAGGTCGGTGCCCTCACACACAGCCCACCTGTCTCATTCCACACACGGGTTCTTTTCTTTGAACGCGCTTTCAATCATTCTGCAGAAGAACAACGAGAACTTCGAGATGACGTCCTTCTGGTTGGCCAACACCAGCCGGCTGCTTCACTGTCTGAAGCAGTACAGTGGAGAGGAGGTGAGGACCTGATCCAGGCCTCTGATCAGTGAGCAGACTAACCACTCTCAGACCTGACTCCTCCTCTTCTTCTTCTTCTTCTTCTTCTTCAGGGGTTTATGACACACAACACGCCCAAACAGAATGAACACTGTCTGAAGAACTTTGACCTGACGGAGTACAGGCAGGTGCTGAGTGACCTCTCCATCCAGATCTACCAGCAGCTCATCAAAGTGGCAGAAGGCATCATTCAGCCCATGATTGGTGAGTTTCCATCAGGCAGAGGAACTAGCCGGAGGCCCTACAGAGGAGAACTTTACAGTTTGATTCCTTTTAGTACAAAATATATTGCTGAGGTCTAATCCTTGATTCACTGCTACATACATGTGTTGCTCACCTTGCACTTTTGGAAAGTTAAAGCACTGCTTCTAGTTAGTGTGTCTCATCCAGCTCAGTGTGTGTTACTGCATGGCAGTAAAGAGCTCAGGTCCTTCTAGAGAAGTTTGTAAAGTTGTGTACAGTATGAGGCGCATCCATCGGGCTTCTAGAAGCTTTGGGTCAGTTGTGCCTTTCTCCTGTTGCAGCAGATACAAAGTTCCTTCCCCTTAAGTAAATTAAGAGTTTTCCACTAAATATTTTGAGGCTTGTCCAGGAAGCCCAACCTGCCCTGCGTCATCATTTGCTTAATCTCTAACGCCTGAGGTTGTTTTCTTTGGGCAAATCGAAGGTAGCAACTTGTTCTTTGTGTTTGATCTATTTATTTTTTACTGGGTAAAAATTTGCATATCATTTTTTGTGTAAGTGGTTGAAAGAGTGAAGCTGGATATTGCTGACTGCATGTTCAGGAAATGCAAATTTCTTCCACAAAGCTGGGTGCATGACAAAACGGTGGTTATTGAGTCGATGGTGGGGAAGGAGGTACTTTCCTCCAGGGTCCCGTTCTGAGAAAGACCAACATGTTTCTGCTGAAAACAGCTGACAAAAACCATCAGTGAGTGGGTTTAAATACAAGATGGACGGCAGTCTGATGATAAATGAGAAGTGAAAGAGAAAAGAAAGCCTGGTGGAGCCCGCAGGGTGAAATGAGAATGAGGACAGTTTTATTGTGTCAGTCAGGAACCCTCATCACAGCTGTTGAATAGGAGAAAGTGAGCGACTGCAGCACTCTGCAGTCATCAGATTCCCTCAGCCTTGTAAAACATGAGCAGCTCTCAGAGAAGTTTGGCTTTCACCGATCGGCGCTGGCATTTCCGAGCCCCGGGATCCTGCCGCCGATATTCCTGCTGCTGTTCCTCCTGCTGCCGATATTCCTGCCGCCGATATTCCCGCTGCTGTTATTCTCGCTGTTGTTATTCCCACTGCCAATATTCCTGCTGCCGATATTCCTGCTGCTGTTCCTCCTGCCGCTGATATTCCTGCTGCCGATATTCCTGCTGCTGTTCCTCCTGCCGCTGATATTCCTGCTGCCGATATTCCCCCTGATGTTCCTCCCGCTGCTGCTATTCCTGCTGCTGTTCCT
>VUQK01026812.1:0-20342 GCA_015106715.1 Bujurquina vittata
TTTCATGATGATGAATGATGTTTGTATCCAAACAGACCCCCCCCCCCAAAAAAAAAACCTCCCCTGGTATTTCGTCTTTTGAAATCTGCTCTCCGGTGAACAACGGGGCTATACCTCCTTGTTTTGAGCCTCAGTCTGAGGAGCGTAAACAAGGAGTAGCAGATCTCGAACATGACTGCTCAGTGCATCGATTCTCTCCATGTGGCATTGACTTGTCTTTCATCCAAGGCTGTGTTTTCAGAAGAACAACAGCTCCTCGGTTTTAATTGAGTTAAGCGCTGAGAAGGCGTCGCCACGTGACGCAGGCCTGTGGTGCTTTTCTTGTTAGGCTGTGAAACATGGTGGAAAAATAATAGCCAAAGCGACTCAGTGGTTCCTTTCTTAAGTCAGCACAGCTTTTACCTTTGAAATCTTTATCATGACAAATTATAAACAAGGCAGTTAAAACAATAAATGTTTTTTAAATGTTTAATCGCTTTCTGTAGCGTTAGGTGAGATATCTGTCCATTCAGATTTGAGAAGATTTTCATACTTGAGGGGTGAATGGATTAATTTTGCTGTTGCAGCCTTTTCACTTACATATTTGTCTTGGTACAAAATGTGTTTCCTGCAAGTATTTAATAATTAGACTTCTTATGTGAAGTGTTACCAGAAAATCAACAAATGAAGAATTTTCTAAATGCTTCTGTATTTCCTGGAGCTTTCAGGGAGAAGGAAAAAAGAATCTCTCCAGAGGAGAAACCATAAATCACATTACTCGGAGAGGGATTATGCCTTTGGGGCATTCTCAGAGCAATATGATTTAGCAGATTTTTATAAGGAATTTATTTCTTTGTAAAACTAAAACCTTTGCAAAAGGGTAAAATAGAAACTGTTCAAATACTGTGCAAAAGTTTTGAGCCACCCCTCTTTTTCAAAAAAACATTTTGCTAGAGAAAGAGGTACAGTGATTTAGTGTGCAAACAGTTTGTATACTTCTAACAGGCTGAAGTAGTCTTCAGGTATCGTTCTCCAGGCTTCTTGGAGGACATTCAAAGCTCTTCTTTGGAGGTTGGCTGCCTTTTATTCCAGTCTCTGTGAGGATGATTCCATACTGCAGCAATGTTGAGATCCGGGCTCTGAGGAGGTCAATCCATGACTGATAGTTGTATTGTCTTTTTTCTTTCCAGGTACGCTTTTACTGCATTTACAGTGTTTTTTGGGGTCATTGCCATGCTGAAAAATGATACTGCTGCCAATCAGACACTTTCCAAAAGGTATTGCACGGTGGATCAAAATCTGATGGCTGGACACACTCACTGTTAAACCGTCCAAACTCCTCTGTACGTACTGATGATGAGTTGATCCAAACATTTCAAGTTTGGATTCGTCACTCCATCAGACCTGTTGCCACTGATTTTCAGTCCAGTTCTTGTGTAATTTGGCATACCTTGGAAACAATATACTGTATAAAGAAACGAGGGGCGACTCAAGACTTCTGCACAGTACTGTATTCTCAGAGAGCATTTTCCATCATGTTCACATGCGCACACACCTTTTACATCCCTTTATCTTAAAAGTAGAATTAATGAGGAGGCAGTGATTGCACACAAAGTCACAGAAAGCAGTGCTGATGAGCAGTGCTCTTGTTCCAGCCCCACTCTTTAGAGGTGTGTAACATTACATAATCATATATAAACTGTGATTTTTGTTACTCTCTGTAAATTGCCCTTGGCCCTGCTGAAGCCAGCGTCGCTCATTTGTTTCTGCGTTCATTGATGAGATGATGAATGTGCTCTGTGTGCTGCTGCAGTCACACCGCACCGTGCAAAATATATGTGCATAATTAGGCTTATACATGCTTTTCTTGGGTGTTGCTCTACAATTATTTTGGTAATGAGAGTGCTGTGGAAACATCTCACAACGCCCTCAATCAACATTATCTGTACCCCCCCCCCCCTACATATGCTCCTCTCCACTTAATGGGTTCAGCATTGTTCATTATAAGTTTCTCACACTGAAACATTTCCCTGTAATCAGTGTTAACAAAACAAATTGAATTTAGTCAGATTTTTCTGGAAATGTGGGCAGGGTTAGATGAGAATTGTGCATGACTGTACACTGTGTGGTTTTGTCTCTGGAACTAAATTAGGTTAGGTTAGATAGCAGTAGTTTCATATTAATGTCTGGGACCTACTCATCAACACAATTTATGGTTTTGGATTTTCCCATTTGAGGACAAAACCAAAAACCAGCATCCTCCCAGACGCTCCACGTCTCTACAATGAGGAAATCACGTGAGTTCAGGGTGGTTGGTATTCACACAAAGCAGCCTCAGTGCAGCATGCTCTGCAATGGCAGTTGTACTTCACTGTAGTGACAGTTTAAAGGATCATCCTTCCCAGCATGGCTGCTCTGACTGTTCCTTGGAAAGTAATGTTTTCACACACTAAGAGCCTCTGTGGCTGTCAGTGGATGACATATTGTCTGTTATTAAAGGTTAATTTAAAAAAAAGAGCTTTTGAGGGACGCTAACTTCCTCAACAAATTACAAGTTCATCTGAGTAGGAGGATGATGTGCGCGGTGCCCAGCTATTACATTTTGGGCCTTGAGAAGACAAGCATTATTTCAAGAAAATGTACAAATATTTACTTATTGTGTTTGCTTATAAATTTCAAAGCACAAGAAACAGATTAGAATCAGTGCGCCTGTCAGTGAGAAGAGCACCGTGTGGTTACATAAGTGAGTGCCGGTAGCTCTACAGCTCTACATGTTATGAAATTATAATAAATGTCCAATATTCATTGCTTTTGATTCTTTGAGCGAAGCATGTTTAGCTCCGAAATCCTCCATTGTGACCACCAGCTAGCCTCTGTGTCTCTCTCTTGTGTAGTGCTGTGCAGGTCGCATACAGAGGATTTAAAAAGGTAAATGGCTGTAAACAGCTGCCTCCAGCTGGTGGAAAAACAAACAGAACATTCAATTTGAGGACTGGACACAAAGCTGTGGATTATTGGGATGGCTGTAGCTCAGGTCACCTACTAATCAGAAGGCTGGTGGTTTGATTCCTGGCTTCTCCAGTCTGCATGCCCAAATATCCTTGGGCAGGAAATGGAACCCCAAGTTGCTCTCCAATACGTTCATCAGAGTGTGAATGTGCGTGAATGCCAGATTGAAAGCACTTAGATGTAGAAGAAAATGCTTGTACCAATGGGTGAACGAGGCATGTTGAGTGCTGAAGTAGAAAAGTGCCATATAAGAGCCAGTCCATTTACCATGACGCTATGCATTGCACACGGGAGCTGAAGAGTCAGATTTTAATTCTCTGTCCCCTGAGTAAGGCAGCAGTGTAAGTTCTTATCATTAATTTGTTTTTTTTCAGATATGTTTGGGCGATTTTGGTTAGGTTTTATTTTTTTGGTACTTGGTGGTGAACAGGGATCAAAGTCGGATTTGCAGGTGTGGCATTCCTAAAATAAGTGTAGACACTAAAAGCTAGTATAAAAAGAATAATTCGCTGAGTAAATCTAATCAGTTTCATCACCTTAAATATAAATTGTCTGCTATTCTTGTTGTAACCTAACATTGACCATGAACACCACAGCCTGCTCTACATCACGCCAAGATAATGCATTACCGTATTTCACCACAGTACTGCAAACTAACCAGTTTAGTCTGCACAGAGCTGCACCAAACTGTGTAGCACAATATTTCCATGCAACCCTTGAATAACACAACATGAGCATTCTTCAAATGGTTTCGCAAAAACATAATTTAAAAAGTGAAAAACTCCATAATTAATTAGGGTATTAGATGTAAGATTTCAATTTCTTCATTTACATCTGGACCATCAGCCTGCCCATCAGATTTAATCATTCTGGCTCACTTTAACACCCTGGTGGAGAAGTGCAGAAGTGCAACTGTGCCTTATTGTGAACCTGTGGTATAATAAAGGATGAATGTGTATGTAGGGATCCCATCAAATGTATATAATGATTAACATTTTGTCAGTTTCTCACTCTGGAGTCTCCATTTAGTTTGAAATAAATAGAACTACAAAAAAAATCTGACAGTAAATGCACAGCAGAAAGGTCGGTTATGATGCAGGACTTTTTGAGAGGTTTTTATGGCTGTTTTCTGGCTCTATCTGACATGGATTTGTGCTGACTGCAGCTGCTGGGATCATTAAAGGAGGAAACTATTACACCAAAATGTAAAGCCTGGGAGGTAACTGTGTGATACTCGAAAAGATAGCAGGGCTTTAAAAACCACTCGGTCTTTGCTTTATTCTTGGAGAGTCGAGGTGAGGAAACGAGAGGAGTCTGTGGGTGCTGCTGCCTGTCTCTTCCACTCCCTTCAAACCTTGTAGAAGGTCATATCATATGAACTGCTCTCACCCCAGGCCACAGCACCCAGCTGATATGTAAGTGAGAACATTACCCAGTGACTGGCTGGTAGGGGCGGTTTGAGCAGGGAAATGTTTAATCAACCATCTTTTTAGAAAGAAGACAAAAAAAACAAACTATCAAAGCTTAAACAGAGTAAGTCAGACTGATGGAAAAGCAAGGTCAGAGGCAGATGGTAAAGTCTGTATTTTTATAGTTTATAGCTGTAATGTAGTGTAACCAGTGTGACACACACGTGTGCTCATAAAAGCCTGGTTAACTGATTAAAGCACGGCCACAGTGGCTTTAAATCCTGCAGCTTTAATTGTGGTTGTTCAAACCAACGGATGCCAGCTGCCTCACTTCAGTCTCATTATCATCATTTAGATGTGTTTACTCAGTAGAGGGAATATTGTACCCAGAAACAGAAACATCTGAGACCCACAATCCGTCCTTTAAGTGTCACCCAAATTAATCTCTTTCAAATCATGTCTGCCGATGCTTAGACAAGCTGGCTCAATAAGCTCGAGACCAGTCACGGAGTACTCATCTCTGTGTTTCAGGGAGCTCCATCATCTCGCGTGTGTGCGGATGGGAAATTAGAAGGCACTGAACGAAGCTTGTGGCCGTAATCATCTGCAGAGGACTTTCTGTGTGTTAATTGGTTCTTGACTTGAAAGTGTTGTTCAGCCGCTGCGCTGTAAATGACAGTTTGCTGTTTTCCTTAGTTTGTTCTAATGATTTGCAGAGTTTCCTGGCTGTGGAGCGCGCAACTTTTCCCACCAGGGCTGAGAACAGAAGAGTCTGATGAGACAATCTCATTAGGGTATAGAAAGTTTGCAGCAGATGGAAAACTTCTTCAGAACTTAAAGTAAGTAGTTTAGAACAAGGCTTTTGCAACATTTATTTATTATACCCAAACCAAAAGGTCTGTGGGGATTCATAGGGAGTATGTTTGCATATATAAAGGAATAAAACAGGAAAGCAAACAAGTTGCGATCAATAATGTAAAATTAAGGAGGGAGTCCAAATTTGAGTTTGAGCCGTTTTTTTTTTCCTTTTTTGTAAATTAATGGCAGGCATTATATTCATCTTGGCTCCCTTTTTTTTTTCTTTTCAAACTGCAGTAAAAAGTGCTGCAAGCAAAAAAAGAAGAGAAAAATCTTTCACTTGACATAAATTCCGATCAATTCTTCTTTAAAAATTCTGAGATTCCTTCCATGGAAACAGTTAAAATCCTGAAACATTCTGCCTGAGGACTGGAAATCCCTCCCAAAGAAAACGGGAAATAAAAATATTTCTGTATGTTTCTTGTGACATTTGTTTAAGTGTCGCTGGTTATATTTGAAATATATTAAAATTTCTTACTTTTATCTCCCCGTGAAAGGTTTCAATGACTCATCTTTGTATTTATTCCTGGTTTCTGTCTATCTCCTTTTTCCTGATTTCTCTTTGTGAATAAATCCCTTTCTTCTTTTCTTAATTTGATGATTATTTTCTCATGTGGCTGTCTTTGTGGCTGTGCTTCTTTCCCACTTTGTTCCTTTTCCCATCCCCCTCACTGTCTTGATTGAGTTCACGTGTGTCTCCCTGATGTGATTGAGTCTCTGTGCCTTTTGTCTTGCTGGTTTGTCAGTTTATTTCTCCTGTGTAGCTTTTCCTGTTGACTTCCCTTCTCTTAGTTACCCCGTTTGGATTTTTATTTTCCATTTCAGCCATCAATGTGCTTTTTTTTCTTTTGTTACCCCGTGTGAGTTTAAAAGAAAACATCTTTATTTTGACTACCAGCCTTCCCTCTGCCTTTCTCAGTCCATGTAAGAACTTGTGATTTATGGTTACCAGCTGACCCTGTCCATATTAAAAATGTCGGTTTTCTTTAATTCCTTGCTCATTTGTTGATATTATATGTTCAGATCTAAACCTCATGCTCAAAAAACATGGTTTAAGTGTTAAGTGATTTCTGCCGCTTCCTTCCCCAGTGCATGAACGTACAGGAGTGGTTGATGATGATAAAAGCTAAGTAAAAATTCAATCAATTTAGATTTAATCCAGGCTTAAAGAGCTGCAGTTTACCCACTGGGAGATCTTTAAAATAACAAATATAATATACACTTTATTAGGTACGCCTTGCTTAGTATGAGGTTGGACCCCTTTTTGCCTTCAGAACTGTCTTAATTCTTCATGGCACAGATTCAAGAAGGTGCTGGAAACATTCCTCAGAGATTTTGGTGACAGCGTCACACAGTGGCTGGAGATTTGATGATGAGAATCTCCTGTTTCACCACATGCCAGAGCAGCTCGGTTGCATTGAGATCAGGTGACTGTGGAGGCCATTCGAATACAGTGAACTCACTTTCATGTTCAAGAAACCAGTTTGAGATGACATGGTGCACGGTCCTGCTGAAAGCAGCCATTAGAAGATGGGTACACTGTGATTATAAAGGGATGGACACAGTCAGCAGCAACATTCAGGTAGGCTGCGGTGTTTAAGTGATACTCAGCTGGTATTAAAGGGGGCATTTTCATGCAAAATCTTTTTAGCCCTTAAATAAATTTTTTTGTGTGTACTTTTGAGTGTCTAGGAGTATAGACATTTTTAATGTATTCTCTCCCAGTATATTCTTTTTGGATCATATTTTTCAGTCTGTTCAGTTTTCTCTATTCCCTATTACCTTTTCTTGTCTATTGCATCACAGTATTTGCTGTGGAACTGCTAAACAAGGTCATAGACTTCTGGCTGACCAATTTCAGTGTGGTCTTTTGCTGTGGAAGTCTAACTGCTTGAAGGTTTGATGTGGTGTGCATTCAGAGACGCTCTTCCGCACATCGTAGTTGTAACAAGTGGTTATTTGAATTCATGTTGCTTTCCTATCAGCTTGAAGTAGTCTAGCCATTCTCCTCTGACCTCTGGCATTAAAAAGGCATTTTTGTTAACCCAGAAAACTGTCACTCACTAGATATTTTCTCTCTCTTTTTTTTAGACTAGTCTCTGGAAACCCTAGAGATGGTTGTGTGGGAAAATCCCAGTAGATCAGCAGGTTCTGAAACACTCAGACCGGCCTGCCTGCCACCAACAACCATGCCACATTCAAACTCCCTTAAATCGCCTTTCTTCCCCGTTCTGATGCTCAGTTCAGCAGGTCCTCTCGTCTGTGCTCAAATGCCTAAATGCACTGAGTTGCTGCCATGTGATTTGTCCGATTAGATATTTGAATTAACAGCAGCTGAACAGGTGTACCTAATAAATGACCAGTGATTGTATAGAAAGAATATTCTTAAATATATAGGTGGTATTTTGTTTGGCTTGTAAGCTCAGAAGATGCAATTTACTCAGCCACCAAACCACAACTCACCACGCCTGTCACTCGTGGATACAGAGACAAACATCCTCACTCGCTCTGTGCTGTGTGACGACCACTCACTCCTGTCAACTCTGGTTGGCTGCGGTGCACGATTATCCTGTCAGCACAGGACTGCAAGCCTGACTCAGCTGTTGGTGTCACTGCATCCAGGATGGATGTGTGGCTCGCTCTCTGCTGCACATAGCTGAAAGTTTTGGACCTTTGTCCCTGAATTACATCCGCTGAACCCAAATCATCAGACCATCAGAACTTTAAGGTTTAAGTTTGGCTTGTAAGTTTCATTTCCAGGTTAACTAAGTACCTCTTCTGTTTTTCTCTGGCTTTCAGCCAAACTGTAGCCATCTTGAACACAAATTCTGCAGTGTGTGAGTGTGGCTTTGTGTTGGGTCACTTGCCAATCGATCAGTTAAAAATATTCCTTGAGGCACACTTTATGGGTTGACTAATACAGCAAGAGTATAAGCTTGTCACAGTCCATAAAGAGCAGCACGGTTCAAAACCTTAAAGGTATTTTGTTGCGATCTGTTAACATTCACCATGTTCTTTGAGGTCACTTTCTGCGCACTCTTATGGGGCTTATCGTGTAACACAGATTCTGCCATGTGTTACAGAGCAAACATCTGGATAGCTGAATGGAAACATCAGTGTAATTTTTTTTTTCATAGCGTCTTCATTTGTTGCCGCATCAAAGAGACGTTTCCAAATGAAAAGTGGCAGCCCAAGCGTAGCTCTTCGTGTTTGTGTGTTGTTGCTCATGCATACATGATGAGCCTGTGTGGAAGACACAGAGTCAGAGGGCGATCTAAATCTCTCCACTCTCCTTCTCAGCTCACTGAAAACAATCAGATTTGCCGTGTTCCCGCGATGCTCGGGGTGCACAGAAAAAGGGTGAAGGGCTGTCTGCTGTAACCGGGCTCTCTTCTTTTGCTTCAGTTACCTTGAAATGAACGTTGTGACTGAGCAGTCAGGGATGCATGCAGATCGCAGATCAGAAAGCCAGGCTTTAAATTCACCTCAGGCTCGTGGTGTGTGGGACTGTGCAAATCTTTTAGACTTTAGGTGTTTCTATGTTTTTATTGACCAAATATTGATTTCAGGTTCTTTATATTTACAGCACTTAATATGTATGAAAGTAAACTGCAAATTATTTATGGTATTATTTATGGAAGAATCACAGCTTCGCTCTTAGTTGCTAAAACGTGTGCACAGAACTGTATGTGTGTTTAAATGCGTATGAAAGTGCAGTGACAGTCGTGTAAAATTAGTAGCAATTTCTGCTAATTTATACTTCACTGCATCAAAAAAGAACATCATCTATTTTTGTGGTGCAGAGCCATCAAAGACACTCCTCTTTCTCCGCCTTTGACCGAACCTTAAACGCTCATCTTGATCCAATGTGCCCTCCTGTAATGTTTTGTTTAAATTTACAGTACCGCGCAAAAGCCTTGAGCCGCCATCATTTCTTTATATTTTGCTTCCAAGGAGCCAGGCTTTCTTGTAATTCTTTAAAGTGTTCTTCAGCAAAATTCTCCAGGCTTTCTGAAGGTCCTTCAACATTTTTCTTTGGCTGCTTTTTCACTCATTTTCAATCCAGTTCTTGTACCTGACCATTTTCAGGGGAACATTCTTTTGTTTTTGTTTTTAAAGCCACTTACAGTAACATTGACCAATGAATCATTTAAGCATTAAAAAGGGACATCACTCCAGAGTCGAACCAAAATTGTGCCTACACACAACAGCAACATTTTTTTAATTGCACGTTTAAACAGCCTGTCACAAAAATGCATCATTTATTTAGTTGAAAAATGCCAATGATAACACAGTTTGACAGGCATAAAATATTATTTTTGCACAAACAAGGTGACTCCCAAAAACGTGGCACATCTCGTGGTGTGCAGTACTGTACATCCTTAAAAACATCTAAGGAATTCTTGAGGAAGGGACACATGGAGAAAAGGCTGAGGTGTTCCAAATTGCACAATAACTGGGCTAAAAATCATTGTCATCAGGTCTGATGGAGTGATGAATCCAAATTAGAAATGTTTTGGTTCAGATTATCATAAATATGAACAGAGGCGATCAGGAGAGTGAGTGTCAACAACCAGATTTTACCAACTTGTGATTCACGTGTGCGCTGTGTGCATGGGAAAAATTCAGCTGAATTATTTTATTGCTTCATTTGAATAATTGCTAGAGGATGAGCGAGGTCAAACTTTATGACATTTAAAAAAAAAAAAAGAGGTAAGGCAAAAAAATAGCAATGATACAGTTTTCTTGCAGAATCAGGTTTCTTTAATCTTTCTTTTTCTTTAAGTAACGTGTAATCATCCTTGGCCTTTTAGTTCACCTCAGGGCACCTTGAGAGGCCGAGGGCTTGAGCGACAGATGCCACTGTGCAGTAATTGCAGTGTCCCCAGTTGGAGTAGATGCATGTTTCACAAACCTTTAGACACTGACCTTGGTGCTGCTCCGCATGTTAAAATGCAGATTGTATCTTGCTGACTTGTATTACTTTCTGAGGTCACATATGACCAGCTTTCTTATATATGGGTTAGATGAACATGCTGCGGTTCCATAAAATCAAGTCTGTCTACCTGGAAGTTGGTACGCTCAGCGATACAGATGGTTGCAGCGACTGTCAGAAGATGTATATGTGACTGTAAATTTTTGCTTTAGGGGCTTTTTTTGGGGTCAGTCCGATGAGAAATGTTACATCAATTCAGTATATGAGGTTATACCTTAAAACACTGAGGCTCAAGCCTGCAGTAGAAAGCAGTGAATAACTTTATTGTTTAGCATTGGAGAACTCATTGTTTATTTGCAAAGGCTCAAATATATGTGGTTAATTATCTGTAATTATAAGTGTTGTATGGGAGCGTCTTCCTTTTGTGCAGCGCGCTCTCCGTTGAGGTATGTTGTTGTTTAGCTGTGCTGCTGATTGATTCACGTTCCTGATTCATGGATTTAGCGGAGGTACTGGAGACCTCGGCAAGTGGTGGGAGATGGAGCATAGGGTGGCTGAAATGCCACACCCCCACACAGCAGCAACAGCCAACCTGCTGTTGTTCCACTGTTTCCATAGTAACGGCGGTGGGGTGCTGCTGAGCTCCAAAGTGAAGTGATGATATAGAAGATGGGGGGAGGGGTTAGGAAATAGAAGCAGGTGGTGGGTGGGGAGTAAAGGGAATACTATAGGAAGCAAATGCAGTGGAAGAAAAAGGGGAATCCGGAGGAGGACTGCTGCTCCTGTCGGTGCAACAGCGGGAACACAAGAAAGCCGAGCGCTCCTGTCTGTTAGCGTTGTCAGCATGAGCTTCGGTTAGACATGCTGCAGTAGAGATGTCTGTTGAGGTACAGCAGCATCAAACACCTCATGATCCCCCTCACAGTGCTTTTCGTGATTTCTGCGACTCACAGCTAGAGGTCGTATATGAACATGCAAGGACACACACACGTACACACACACACACACACACACACACACACACACACACACTGCAGACTTGTTTTAAACACTTACAGACACATTTTGGGCCTCTCAGTCATGGCCAGCAAAGGTTACTTGAAGGTTACAATAGAAATTGTCACAAAAAATTAGGAGGTCAGCTCCCTTGATGCTGCAGCTCACCTTCATTTGGGGACGTGTGTGAGTGTGAGAGTGTGTGTGTGTGTGTGAGTGCATGTGTGCACACACACATGCACAAAGAAATGTTCTTCAAGGTGAAACACAAGGTGATTTTTCTCTCAGATTCTGTTTTATCCACATGCGGAGATTCATCACATCCAGTTTTATGCTTTTTCATTTAAAAAAAAGGCAGGAATCTAGTTTAACTAAAAATATAGCTTGTTTCTATTTTCAGGTTTCTTTCATACATTTCTATTGTTTTCAGGTGAGTGGAAGAATTATAAAATAAATAATTGCACATCTTTTTAGGTGCTCCTAAACCTGATGGGACTTAGCAGAAGTGCAGAATTCCGAGGAAGGCAGTGGAGTGCAATATAATAAATCCTCTTGTGCAGAAACACAAAGAGATATTTAGTACAGGATGCAGAAAATTTGCAGAGCAGGAGATGGACTCACCAAGTATGTTAATACTGTAGCAGACTAGAAGAGGAGCCAGGGTGTTAGAGGTTCTGTGACGCTGTGCTCAGGTACAGCCATGCTTTATGATAACCCTAACGTCAGCATGCTAATAAGATGAGGCCATAAAGCTTGATTTATACTGCCACGTGACATATACCCCACAAATGTTGCTCCACAGTGTAGCACTGCAGACCTAAACAGCATTTTCTGCAAAAATGACATCTCTGTAAAACCAGCTCAACACCCCTCCAATTCCAACGTGTTGAGCTCACTTTCAAGATGTTTAATCTCCAAGGAGAAACAACACAGTTGCATGGAATTGTAATGGCAGAGCGATGCAGAAACACAAGTGGACAAGTATTAATGTTCTGAAACGAACCATCCACTTGCTTAGACTACATTGTAAGGTTCAATGCAAGTGCATAAATCACACTCAAGGCTGCATTTTTAGAAAGAGAAGAAAGTAAAATATGATATCTTTACACTTGCAAGGCGCAGACAGTTATTTCTAAGACATTTCCCTTATAGACCTCTATCTAATCAGCTGCTCTACGCTTCATTAAAGCACATAGAGTTTTCCCAAACACATTTTTTTCCTCAATTTTAGGCTGCAAATTCGCACATGCCTTCACTTATAGGCAGAAAAGCGCTCACACAGAGTAAAACCCACGTAAAGCTATACACAGTGTTTCACATGAGTATTGTGTGTCAGATCAGTCTGTGCTAAGAGTCGGCACAGCACAAAGAGCTCAGACGGTTGACTCTGCAGAACGACCTTCTTTTCTTGACCACCATAAAGCAAAAGTGAAAGGAAATAAAAGGACCCGTTTCACTTGAGACAGCAGGGGAGGAACTGATTGAGAGCGCATTATATATGTGTGTGTGTGTGTGTCAGAGTGTGCTGTCTCTCTATTCTGGCTTCAGTGTTAAGTGTTACTGTGTAATACAAGGTTTTGACTGTGTGTGTGTGTGTGAATAGGTTTTGGGGGATTCATGTGAAATCTAGCATTTCTGAACCAGTGAGGGTCCCTGCTCTTCTCAGTGCAGCAGCTGATGGGAAATCATTATGGATCCTGGCAAATGGCCAGTTTGTGGTTACCACGGCAACCGCGCTGGCTCCATCCATCTTGGCTGTGATGATGTTTGAGAAGCGGCCTGCTTTCTAAACCCTCACTCTCGGTAATGGCTTCTTTGATTGGCGCCATGCATAAATGAATAGGAATAGGTCAAGACTGTGATTTAGGTAGAATCCATGGCGGTTTCAGCAGTCACATATTTTTTTTCTAGTCAGTAATATGGAGCCATAAACGCCTCCGCTGCAGCCTCGCTGTGATGGGAGGTCTCCGCTGTGAATATTTAGTGTAAAAGTTTCTCTGTCCACTAGGAAATGGAAGAATCATCACAAAAGAAGGCGTCCTGAACATGGTAAACTATGATGCATGGTGGAAGGAGCTCCATTTTTGAGGGCTGCTTTGCTACTTTGCTACATCTGTAGAAGCAATGAATTCAAATTGGCAGCAAGAAATTTTACAGGAGTGTCAGGACAGTAGCACTTGACTGGAAAATTGAGGTGTGCATCAATTTGTTGCTAGAAGTTGCCAAATGTTACAGCCTTTATGTGGTCTTTGGTTGCCAGGTTGCGTTTAGGTGACCTGACCTCAACTGAAGAGTGCATTCCAGAAATATTGATGAGCCAAGGCAGATTTGTAGCGAGGAGTGGTTGAGAGGCAACGTGATGATATCATAATGTTTGATATAGATACAAATCTTCAGGGGCTTAAGTTGCAACTTTGTACAAATTTGGTTGCTCAACTCCAGGACAAACTGTCCTAGATCACTGGGAAAGAAACCGATTTTGTGTTTTGTAGCGAGCCCACCAAACTTGTCTAAAACATGCTGTCTTTATTATTGTGTATAATTTCTTCTAAAGTTTAGTTCTTTACAATATATCATAAAGCTTAACACGGTCAAACTCTTCTCTACTGGACAATTAATGCTGCTTCAATGGCAAGTGTCTGTATGTAAAAACAACCTTGTGTTTGCAGCCCTCTAATACAAAATTGCCAAATAATTTAATACATGAAGAAAAAAAAATCCACAAAATAGGATAAAATTATAGAAACACAAAGTCAGCAGTAATGATGTATACCGCCAATAGAATTACAAGCTTAACAGACTCACAAACTAGTTGCTTTTCCCTAGTTTGTGTTTTTCTATTGTCAGTCAGTTTTCTGTTGTGTTTTTTCTAATTAGCATCAAGGTCAGGTTACAGACTGTGCAGAGCAGAGCACAGAAAGCCTGCCATCTTTTATTTCTCCAGTAGCTCCTCCTGGGGTGCTCCCAGAACAGCTGGAAGATGCAAGTCCTCCACTGTGTCCTGAAACTGCCCCGTAGGTCTCCCCGCAGTTAGCTATGGCCAGCATACTCGAGAAGTGACAAGCAAGCAGCTGAATATGTTTTTAGATTTACTCATCCAAACAGTGTTTCCAAAACCTAAAAAAATCTTCACACATGGGGGGAAAAATAACCCAGAAATAATTCAGAATAAAAAAACGTGTGTTTTGTTTCTGACTGAAACACTATTTTTTTTAGTTTCTTTCACTAATATCAGGTTTTCTTTTAGGCACCAATGCAGGCTGTGTGTACTGTGTTGCATTATGTGCATGGCTGAAATTTGCTGCAGCAGCTACACACTGATCGCTCACTGGGCTTCTCCCATCTGAGGATCCAGCAGGGCTAAAATGCCTTTTTTATCTGTCATGAAGCAGTTTGAGTTCAACCTTTTCACACTGACACTGCAATAAGGTGCTAATCTCTCAAAGGGAATTTTAAGTTGTTATGTTTTTGAATGTGTTCTTTGTTGTTGGCCTTAAATGACACGTCCCATGTTGCAAGTCACTCCGTATTTTGTGTGTGTATTGTGTGCGTGCATGCGTGTGTGTGAAGGTATTAGTCGTCTGTGAGTAAAGCATTCTTTCATGGCTGTGACACTGGCTGTCCTCATCCAGCCTTATGACAAGCCGAAGCCTTATATTATCTCTCCATTCCATTTGTCAGTACTCTGTGTGTGTGTGTGTGTGTGTGTGTGTCTGTCTGTGTCCTTGTAACAAGAGCATGTGGGTGCGTTGTGTGTACATGTCACATGTAAGAAACCTCTATAGTTTCACGAGTCTTGAAAAGTTGAACTATTAAGAATTAATTAATGGGTTTATGCTCACTTTATGATATCACCTGTCATTTTAAAGTTGTTTCCTGCTGGCTGTGTGTCACTTAAGCTGATATGCCTAATGATCTGAGCATCCTGCTCAAAGATTAGATGTCTTTAAATGCGATCCAGCTCCCAATTAAGACTCTGATTGTTGTTCCTGAACAAATTACATGGTGTTACTTTTTTATTTATTTATTTTCTTGAGTGCCCAGCTCCAGTTTCTGTGAGGAAAATCAATTATCTTTTAGATCCCTTCCATTATTTCTGTTTTTCATGATTTAGTGACTTAAAACTTAAAAATCAATCATAATGCAAATCTACAATACTACCAGAGGGCATTCACCTCAGATCCCAGTTGTTTACAGAGTGCTGATTTCATTTAAATATCCCTTTTTATTAACAGTTTCAAGCATCATTTAACCTCAAAGACTGTGCTGCACCAACACATCACACTGCTGTTATGCTAAAAGCTGTTCTGTGGTCCAGCCTCAAAGCAATTTCTTGAAGGGTCTTCACCTTATTAACAGGGTGCTTAAAAAAACACTTTGAGACTTCTGACTTGTTTTCCAGTGTTTTTCCTGAGCCATTTGATTGGTCAGTGTTTCAGCAAACATTTTATTAATTTTGACCAAATACCTTCAGGAAAACCTCAGATATCACCAGCATTTTTTTCAGCTTGTTAGTGGGTGTGTGGTGCCTAGGTTTCAGTGACTAATGCTGCTAAGTATTGAATGTTAATCCTATTCTGGGAGCAGCCAAGAGGAAAAGCCTCCCGTGACTGACAGCCAGCAAAGCTATCACATGGTTCCTGCTCTCACATCATTTCACTTCTCAAACAGACACACAGGTACACACGTTGTCCTCCACACATCTACATGGGGCACCTGAGAATGCATGGCACAGGGGAGGAAGGATGGGGATGAGAGACACCGTTTCAGGTATCTACTCCATTGGAGTGATCACCATTCAGCCATCGGTGTGATAAGACTCATAAAGACAAGACAACATTTTGATCCAAGTTCTAAATTCCTAAAAGTAACAGAATGAAATCATGTTGCATAATTATGGAAATCTCTGAGAGCTGGATAAGTAAGAAGAAACCGCTGTGTGACAGGAGCTCGCTTCAAGCCTGATTGTGCATTGTGCAGTGCATTTGCTCTCTGCAAATGGAGCATCAGCAAGCAGAGAGAGAGAGAGAGAGAGAGGTCTCTAACAGTGACACAGTGTCGTGGACTCCTTGTCGCAGTGCCTGGCACCAGTATAAAGAAGGTGAATATACCTGCAGTAACACAAGCCCCTGTCTCCTGGTGCAGTTTATACCAGCAATGAGCAGAGCAGACACAGCAGAAGGATTATTAGTTCAGAAAGTGCACACACAGTCAGTCTGATGTCCACTGACCGTGGCTGCAGCTTTTTTTTCTCTTTTTTTCCAGCAGTTTCTTTTGTTCAAATGTCTTTCAAAAACTCTTCCTTCCCTACTTTAATTAACTGTGTACGCTTCATTTTCTGTCTGTATTTTTTCCAAATGATGCGTAGCAGAAAAACTAGCAGTCTTCATGGTTCACAGATGGGAAGTGATAACACAAAAAGAGCAGAGCATGTAGTCAGATTGACTGCAATAAAAACAGAACAACAATATCGTGTAAGGACAGTGGGATGATAAAAGAGTCAGTAGACACTGGCATGCTCGCTAGAGTGGCTGCAGATCATTTCTTGTCAGCTACAGTGTTGGAGTATGAAGAAAATAATTGTGCCCAGTGGACGAGGGAGGTTACAGACTTGGTGATATCTGAGCGTAACTGCAAGCTTGATCCACACATTGTACATAAAAGAAGGACATGCAGTAGTCACCATGATGTCTCCCATTGGGATCTGAGGACTATTGTTTTAAAGTTGGACATTTTGGTGGGGCACAGAGCACACTATGCTTTATCATATTCTAAGTGTTAGAAAATTGGGGTGTGTGTGTGTGTGTGTGTGTAGGGGCTCAGAGTAGTGCCACTACTCCTCCACATCGAAAGGAGCCAGTTGAGGCGGTTCGGACATCTGGCTAGGATGCCTCCTGGGGGCCTTCTGGGCGAAGTGCCACTGGGAAGAAGCCCAGGGGCATACCCAAGACACGCTGAAGAGATTATATCTTTTGGCTGGCCTGGGAACGCACCTGTGTTTCCCCAGATAAGCCGGAGGAAGTGGCTGGGGAGAGACTGCTGTGGTCTTCTCTGTCTAGGTTGCTGCCCGCACACCCGGCCGGATAAGTGGAGGAAATTTATACATTTTTTTCCCCCACAATTTTTCTGGTGAAAGCTTCCATGATGACACAACATACAGTATGTGTTATTTAACGAACAAATCCGTGTGAAACATGGAGACATTTTTTGTCATTATGCATCAGATTTCAGATATGTAGTCACATCAATAAACTAGAATTTTACTGTTTTAGCTTTAAAATAAACATGACATATTCATGAAATTAGATTGCTCTTGTAACTATTTTTATAGTCCTTTGCTGTGGAAATGTAATGAATTTCCTGTAGGGGGAAAAAGGAAAAAAAAAAGACAAAATCCTGTCTATTCCCAGGTCTCTTTTCCACATTTTTACATTAAACATGTTAATTCACTGTCCATTTTTGATTTTATTGATTTTTCACATTTCAAAATAACAGGAAAATCCTTCCAAATCTATTGAATAAATTCTATTGAATTGCAGAGTTTGTTTTTACAGTGCATATCTTAAATTATGAACACGATTCTTTGAATAAGGCCTCAATAGGAGTTTATGCTCTTAGTTGCCTTATAATGCTGAGGTATTAAATCAAGTTAGGAGTAGTTGTTTTTTTTGTTTGTTTTGTTTTTAAAAAACAAAGCACACACACACACACACACACACACACACACACACACACACACACACACACACACAATGATTCTCGCCCCCTTCTTACCCTCTAATCTGAAAGCCTTTTAAATTTATGGATGGAAATTAATATTTGTAAATAATCTTTTCAAAACTCTGAACTTACTGTCCAACATGGCAGAAAGTCTAATTGCATTTGTGCATTTATGCCAGTTATGCAAAGATGCCAGTGTTACATAAAAGTTTGTAGATAACTGAGTTCTTTGGGAGTCTTTATTTTGTCTGGAGGTTTTTTGTTTGTTTGTTTTTGTTTTTGATTTTTGGAATTTGTTTATAAGCACAAGAAATTTAAAAAAAAAGAGGAAAAAAGAAAAAAGTATGTGTACATGTGTGTCTACAGTATGTGAGTGTGTGCTCAAATGAAATATTGACATCCCGTACGCCGGGTCCTGTGGGTATGAAGGTGAGCGCAGAAGTAGAAGATTGAGTAGAAAGTGGAACAAGATGGAGAGGGGAAGAGAAATGAGAAGTCTGGATGGAGCTTAGTGAAAGCGAGTGTGTAAGTGCAGAAATGTAGTGCGACTGTGTGGGCGCAGAGCAGCAGCAGCAAGAAAGACAGCGATGGAGTGTGATACAGGGAGAAACTGGAAAGGGAAAGGTGGCAAAACTTAGAGAGAGAAGGTGGAGTGGACAGAAGGAAAGGAGCACAGCATGAGTAGGGAAAAGGGAAGAGCGTGGTGGTGTTAAATGGAGGGTGAAGAAGGGTGAAAGGCAGAGAGAGAGGCCATGGACAAATAGAGAGCCGAAGGCTATCAGTACCCTTTGTTCACGAGCATATTTTGATGATGCGCAAACTCACACCTACAGCTACATGGGCTGTATAAAATTAGGCCCACACCTTGAGTGAAGTGTGAAGAAAAGTGTGTGTGTGTGTTTAGATCTGTGGTTGGTTTAATCAGGCATCTCATTTAAAAAGGCAGGATTACTTGGGTTTAAGTCAGAAAGGCGCATCAGTAGCAGATGGGAATCGAGGAAAAAAACTGACATCACAACACAGTTGTTTCATTGCAGAAGAGACTTCAGGGTAACTGGTTCCAGGTAGCTGGAGCTCAAAATTTAAAAGAAAATTGGTGCTAATAGAGGAAACTGAAGCTCCCGGGAGACATGGTGATGAAGTCGTGGCAGCAACGCAACATGCTGCATTTTTAGCATGACCTGCAAAAGAAAAAGGAAAAGAAAACCATCACAGGATGAACTTAGCTGTGCTAAGGTTAGGAACACAGTGCTTTGATGGTCATGGGGAAGAGAAGGCGATATTTCCTACAGCTGTCTGCTGTGTTTAGTGGAAGAGTTTCCCTTTTTTTTGTGACTTTTTCTTCATCACCTCTACCCTGATTTGTGCATTTCATGAGAGCACAATTCCTTTGATCTTCCTCCTCTGACTCATGCTGTCCATGTAAATCCAAACAATACATTATACACACGTTTTTGGAATTCAGTTAGAAATTCACTTTTTTACAAACCTCATATTTAAAACGATCCACTTCACTGTTGATTATAGAGACATGCTGACTCTTATACTGTCGCCTTCACCCTTAAATCACTAGACACCAGCTGCCACTACAAAACTCTGCAAAGTGCATACAACAATGTACAGGTTTACTGTGGTTCAGTATCGTCTCACTGATCATCTATTTCATGCATACATGCTTACAGGCCTTCTCTCTCTCTCACACTCTCTCTCTCTCTCTCTCTCTCTCTCTCTCACTCTCACACACACACACACACACGCACATCACTTGCAGCTTTGACATGCGGAGGGTAGGAGCCAGGAATCTAATCATCGTCCATCACGACTGGACGGCCTGCTTAACTTATAGGAGACACCATTATGGCTGTGCTGTCTTGAAGTGTGTAGCTTCTGTACATTAAAAAGGTCACTGTTAAAACTTTTGTGCTGGTGCGTATCATCAACACTGTTATGCTGTGTATGTGATATATTACACATACTAATACTTTTTTTTAAAGTAATGCATTACGTTACTTATTTACTGTCTGTAGAAACTAATGTGTTACACTGCTCGACACATTACCTTTGTGTTGTTCTACAACATGGCTTGAGATGCATTGTCAAATAATTAGAAGTAAACAACAAACTTTAAACTGGCTTATGCTCACCGTCGCTGCCCGTGTGTGCTTAATGTGACGTCACAACTGCTGGTGTGTGCACACCTTGGTGCTGAGCAGCACCTCTTGATTTTCATAACCTGAGGTGTGCGGTGCAGCTGGGTCGAAGACACAAGGAAGCGATCGAGTCTGTGTTTACCTCCATTTCAGTGATACATCAGCAGGGGAGTGCAAAGATTCTCAAATTATACAGCGGGAGACCAGCTTTTTTGATTTTTTTTTTTTTTTTTTTTTTTACAACTTTTCTTTTTTTTTTTTTCTTTTTTTTTTTTTTTTTTTTCC
>VUQK01026812.1:25794-35952 GCA_015106715.1 Bujurquina vittata
GGTACAGAGCCACCCCCCCCCCCAAAAAAAAAAAGAAGGAAACGCATGTGCATTACAGTTTATTTGTGACTTTAGACTTTCTGTTCTTTAAAGTAAAGATCAGGATTGGGGTGCAGCTCATACTAGAAGCCCCTGTCCGATTGTATTTCATGCTCCCTTAATGCCATAAATAATCTCATCTCATTTCTGCAGCTTTACCCAGATCACCTGCAACCCTCCCCCTGCTCACTGCATACAACTTGTCTCTCTCTCTCTTTGGTTTTATCACCTTGCTTCCCTGCTGCTTATATCTGCATCCTTGCTTCACATTTCCCTCCCCTCCATCTTCCATCACTGAGGTGTTCATAGAAATCAGTCACACTTTGTGGACTGTAAAAGAGTTAAGTCTTCTTATGTCTGTTTTCTTAAAAAGCGTGGCCAATTTACTAGAATAATCTGTGCATGCTAGTGTACAGGGGTGGCTGTTCACGGTCCCTGCTTTCTGTCTTGAAGGAGGTGATCCGTCCGTAATTTCTTGCTTTTAAGTTACTGTACTGTAGCATCCCATGTTCAGTTCTGACAGGCGAGCTTTTCCCTTTCTGGCCTGGACCCAGTGATGACTGGCAGGTGACTAATACACCGGCTGGACAAGCTCAGGCCTGGCAACAATGCACCATCCCATCTGCCAACTGTGGGTGGCCATGGCCTGCATCGTGATTTGTAATGGCTGGAGTTTCTCCAGACTGTTTAGGCATATCTGTTAAATACTTGGGTTTCTCAGCTGACTTCTGCCAGATTGGTCTCTTAACACAAGGTCCATGGGATAATCAAATGATCTAGGAAGTTTGGGATTTTGCTCTGCGAAACAATTCTTTGATTTCTCAAATATTCAGAGAGGATTAATCTGCAGCTTTTTTTATTGTCAAAGTATTCTTCTATTAAGTCTTGAACAGTTGATTGGACAAAAGAAGAACATTAGAGATATAAAATATATTGAACACACAATTTTTAAACGATGTTTTACATGCTTTAATCTATCTAGTTGAAAGAGAACCAACTCGGAGTCACTTGGTTTTTGTCCCATTTCAATTAGTCACAGCGGGGCATTTGAAGTATGTTGTGTCCCCAACAATGCATTTAGTGTTATGATGTTAATACCAGTTGGGCATCATTTAAATGCCATAGCCTACCTGTAGCTGACCCTGTCTATCCCGTTATGACCATTGTATACCTATCTTGTAAGGGCTGCTTCCGACAGGGTCGCACACCATGTCCCAAAGCTCAAATTATCACAAACTGTTTTTTTTAAAGTTTGCTGTACTCAAATTATCTCCGCAGTCATGAGATCTCAGTCCACTAGAACACCTTTGGTGGAATGGGAGATTCACATCATGAATGTGCAGCTGACAAATCTGCAGCCACTGTGTGATGCTGTCATATCAATATGGACCAAAATGTCTGAGAAATGTTTCCAGCACCTTGTTGAATCTATGCTATGAAGAATTGAGGCAGTTCTGAAGGGAAAAGGGGGTCCAAAGTACTAGAAAGTGTACCTAATGAAGTGGTCAGTGTGTATATAGAGGACCTCCACAGAGCGTGTTTATCTGAAAATGCTTTATAGAAATCAGTTCATAGGGTGTTAGAATCTGAGAGCCCAAATGATAGTAAATAAGTGGTTAATACATGAAAAATGACTTTAAAAAAATCATCATTGGTTGGGCACACAAGAGTGAGTCAAACCTGCAGCCATTTACTTAACAGACAGGTATGGGAGGGGCATCAAGTAAACACAGGATTTCTACTATCCATTCCATTATTTGGTGAAATTGTCATGAACAAAAGACATAGTTGCAGATTTAAAAATATCCTTTGTCTTTATAACACATGTAAATACTAGAAAGGCAGGAATGACCAGAAAAGATGAAGGAGAGGGAGAAGCTTGTGTGTTATCTTCAGCTCTGACACATTGCAGTAAAGTCGGTGCATGACGCTGTGCAGTGCTTGGATGGTTGGAGATGGGACGTTTGTATGTCAGAACGGAAAAACAGGTGCAGCATTGTGAGGACGGGAGATGTGTTGAATGAAAAATTCTGTCTAGCCTTTAGCATGTCATGTAAATGCCACACAAAAAAAAAGAGTTGTTAAAATATTGCACTCAGTGGAATGAGAAACATATGTTTGAAGGCAATCCCCTACATTCCACTTTATCTAAAACAAGCGATAAACATTTTCTATCCACTTTTTTTTGCTCACTCTAGTTTATTGCATTAAAGCTATGGCAGATTTATTCCACATCACTCAGAGCAAGGAGACAGACAAGACTACCTGCAGTCTCCTGCTGTTTGTGACTGTGATGGATTATGTGTTTAGAGAGAGAAGCAGAAAGACAGAGAATGAGTTAGAGGGCAGTAAGCCCTTGTTTGCCCTGTCAGAAAACAACTCTGTGATAGTCTGGCACAGAGTATTTGTCTCAAAAAGGCTGAACTTTTACAGCTATTGTTGCTCTCTTGATGTTACAGGTTTGTTTATAGTGTAAGTGTATAGAGTACCCACAGCACATGCATTTTTAATTCATAATAACTTTTTAATCAGTGAGCTTCCTGCCCAGTAAGCACATCATCATATTTAATTGCGCTGCTTTTTTACGTAATTATCTGTTTCTGGCTGAGCAAGACGGCTGATATCACTCAAGTTACTTTAGGCGTCACTCACACAAATGTAGAGACTGGTCCATGACTCCCTGGTTGCTAGGGAACAATGTGTGTTCTCCAACTGGTTGGTGAGTGGTTGCTATTGACTATTGCTAGGGTGCTGAACCAAAAACCTCCTTGTGATTGTTTTTTTCTTCTTCTTTTTTTTCAAATTGTGATTGCTTTTGTCACAGACAGCTGCAGTCGACTGTGGTTCATTTGGAAGACTTCGGGAACAGAGAACACTCAACTTCAAATCAAAAGTTGTTCCCAAATGCTGCAACCTATTTCAACAGCTGCAACTTTTACTTTGAAGGCGAATGCTCTCCATTTCCAGTTTGTGTCATATAGGTCCACTAACAGTCAGCAAGCAGCTGGCCCATAGTTTGCAGACAAGTTGCTGTCTTCCATGCAAACTACATGTAATATACTGTTATGCACAAAATGGATGTATTACAAAGAAGCTACTTTTGGAAAAGTAGCTCCACATGTTTGATTTATAAAATGTTATGTTAGATAGCCTTTCTGACACAACCCCACACACAAAGAAATAGAGGTACGAGAATGGAACCAAAAAGGTACAAAGCTTTGTCGCTCCAGCTGTACCCTAGTGGAGTACAACATTGTACCTCTGAGCCTAGGAATTTAGATTTTTGTACCTCTGAAGGTCCACAGTAAATCACCCCAAGGGTACAAAATCAAAATTCCAAGAGGGGATTTGTATGGTAGCCCTGAGAGGTCAAACTCACCGCAGCTTAAGAAAACACCAGCAAATAGAGGAATGCTGCAAACACACACAAAGCACATAGGAAGTTGGATAAAACTCAGTGGAAGTAGGAAAAAAAAAGTTTTGCAGCATTTTTTTTTTCTATTTCAGTTGTGTTTTAGTCAACTTGTGTTGTGCTTTGTGTGTGTTTGCAGCATTCATTTCTTTGCTGGTGTGTTCTTAAGCTGCAGTGAGTTTGACCTTTCAGGGCCACCATAAAATCTCTGGTTGGAATTAAACCAGCAAACTTTTGAATGTCAAGCAAATGTGTAAACCACTACACCGCAGAGCTACTAAAGTAAATGTATTACAATTAAACAACAAAAGGAGACATGAAGATATTAAGGAAAATAAAGCTAGAGGTTATTTTCTTGAGGCAATGGTTCATTCGTGATGATCACACAATGGAGCAGTTCCCAAAATTAAACCCTCACAGACATGCAGTAGTTTAATGTAAAATGAGACTCATAGGTGGTTCCCCAAAAGTGTCTTTGTATATATGAAAAGCCATGCCTTACTCAGTAGGATTGTCATTATGCAGCAGTGAATACTTTTTCTGTCCATAACAATTCTGAAGCCATGCTGTAGTACACAGATATAAAATATATATCACAAGGTGAATGTGCAGCTCTAACTGTAGAAATGCGCTGATAATTTTTGTTAACTCTCTTCAAAAGTAGATAATAAATACATTCCCCAACATGTGGGTTTAGGGGCATCTGTTGGCAGACTTTAATTCAGTTTGTCTGATTCATTCATAAAAAAAGGGTATTTACGCTGTAGTGGCTTCTCTGGACTGATTTGTAGCATGAAAGAGTTTAAATAATGGAGAGACACAGCAGTCTAGAGGCGAAACGGTCACTGCACTTGTGAGGTGTCAGGGGGTAACACAGTCTTACATGTGCAGCTACTTTATGTTCATGTTTCCATAAGAATTGAAGGGCAAGTTGTCCTCTAGTGAGAGCACACTGGCTTGGAGCAGGGATGTACCGCAGTCTGAGTGCTTCCCCGTGTCACTGACTTTGCCTGCGTGTACTGCAACTATCTGACTATTGACCTTTGTCTAAAGTGGGCACAGTTTTTGGTCAAAGCAACAGAAATATATCCATATTTACGAAACATAAAGCAATGAGTGATTAAACATGCTATTCCTTCTGCCTTTGTTACTTTGCGACTATAAACTAATTTATATGAATTTGTTTTAAACTGATTTTTTTTTTTTTTTTAGCCACACTAGCACTTTGTCCATCCTTCCCTTTGGCCCCAACTGTAATATCTCAGCAAAATTTGTTTGGTTTGCCATAAAATTTGGCACAGACATCCGGGATGCCTAGAGGATGGAATGTACTGACTCTGATGACTTATCCCTTTGTGCCTGGTCATTGTGACCACGTTAGCATGCTGACGCTAGCGTTTTGCTTAAAGCCCTACTCTAACAAAAAAGTCTCGCAAAGCTTCGAGCTGTGTTATGGTGGCAGAGTTAATAAGCAAATGTGCAGTAAATAAATAACTGGACTGATTGAGTTTACATATGCGTCATATACTCTTTAATAATGTGGCTAAAAGTCACATCTTTATTATGCTTAGTCAAACTTTGACCTTGTTTTGATATAAAAGGAGAACAGGGCTCATACCAATTTCTTATTTTCTGTATTTCCTAAATCAGTTTACTGCGATTTTGCAATATTACACACTGTGCAAATGTATTAGTGGGTTGCATTAGACAAACCCACCACCTAGTTAGAGTTTGGGATAAATTCTAGTGTATTTTCGTTGTGAATCGAATTACTGTTAGACCTGTTCATGGCTGCCTTGCACCATGATGCACTAATCACCCTAGTCACAAAGGTTTATCCTAACACCACTGAGTGTCTGACCTATACTGTATGCCCACAGAATATTAAAGCAGCATTGCTACTGGGAAAATCTTTTTCTTTTTTTTTCACTGCTGGCCTCGTTTTTTCCCCCACATTGTTTTTAATGAAAGGGAGACGCTGTTGTACATTCCCAAGAGTGTTTAACACTAAGCAGGTTTTCAGCTCTCATAACACTGTTGGACTCCTTGAGAATACTTCAATTATCACAAAGGATAGCCTCGATGAGCACTTATGGAACTGAGAACTGCCATTGTGGCTAAACAGAGTTGTCCGAGAGGGCAAACGTTTCATCTGCACAAAGATAGTCACTCCAGCTCGTGGTGTGGTTTGACTCTCCGATGCATCCATTAACCTTTACACTGATAGCTTTAGCTTTTTTTTCTCCCCAGCCTCATCCAAGGCAAGTGAAAATCCCTCAGCTGCCTGCTTTTACAGACCTGCGACTCTAAAAACAAGCATTCACATTTGATCTTTAAAGATAAGAACCTGCCATTATAGCCTTTCACCATGTTTGTTTGCACCATTTAGCAATGTTTCTGCATCTCCTAACAGGCTCCTACTGTATCATCAACATGCTACTGGGCAGAGAGGAGAGTTTATGTTCTACAACATGAATTGTTGTCTTTTTGAGCTTTTAGGGAAAGAAAAAAGTAAACACATTATTTTGTATTTTCCCAGTTGACATCTTAATGACAGTGTGAGGTGGACTTGCTGAGGACTTTTGTACAGAGACAAATGAGAGTAAGTTTCCCCCAAACAAGACATGCAAACCAGTAGGTCTGGTTATATTCTTGGAGAAACAAAGTCTGAAAAGGGGTTATGGTTTGAATCACAAACAACTGCTAAGCTGCAGCATTTTCTAGAATTTAGTTCACACACAAACATTGCCGCAGCTTTTGTCAACAGCTTGTAACCACTCGTGTTCTCCAAATAAACCCAAAGGCAAACAATTATGCGGGCAGGCTAAGGGTTTTGATTAGAGTGTGAGGCATCTGAAAATAGTGTCTTAATATTTCTGTGAAACAAAGAAGAAAAAAGAAGCAAGGTAACTGGGGATGTAGCTGATTAAGTGATCTCTAGCAACCAACAAAAATCATTTATAACAGTTTATTTATAATACTCAGTTAGTTGCATGTTTTAAATTCAAAACGTGAGTGCAGATAAGATTATGCACGTTCAGACTGGAAAGCAGAATTTTGCTGCTGTTTGCAGGTTATTTTCCTCAAAACGGTGTGAAACATTCTGGGTTTGAAGTATGTTTTCTTGTTTGGTGGGTATGTCAGACTTGTTAACCAATCAGCGGCAATATACACAGTATATAAAAAAACCATAAACAAAGCGGTGCACACAGTGAATCAGCGAGCACATATGGAACATCGCCAATTCCATTTAAATATTTGCTTACTATTTTATCAGGGCTGAATTAAAACAATACAGAATAAAATGACTGACTAAAAGTCAGGCATGTGTGATCAGTTTCAGGATTTGGTGTCTCTGCTAGTTGAACTTTACTATAGTTTAATTTGACAAATGAACAGTGACATGAAAAAGTATTTGCCCCCTTCCTGATTTCTTAGTGTTTTTTTTCTTTTGCATATTTGTCATCAAAGTTTAGCTGAGAAAGTCACTGACATCTATCAGTCCAAAAAGGGTTATAAAGCCATTTCTAAGTGTTTGGAACTCTAGTGAACCACAGTGAGAGCCATTATCCACAATTAGAGAAAATTTGGAACAGTGGTGAACCTTTCCAGGAGTGGCCAGACTACCAGAATTACTCCAAAAGTACATCGATGACTCATCCAGGAGGTCACAAAAGAACCCAAAACAACATCTAAAGAACTGCAGGCCTCACTTGCCTCAGCTAATGTCAGAGTTCATAATTGGACAATAAGACAGAGACTGGGCGAAAATGGCATCCATGGGAGAGTTCCAAGGAGGAAACCACTGCTGACCAAAAAGAAAACAAAGGCTCGTCTCACAATTGCCAAAAAACATCTTGATGATTCCCAAGTCTTTGGGAAATATTGTGTGTACTGACGAGACAAAAGTTGAACTTTTTGGAAGGTTTGAGTGCCGTTACAACTGGTATAAAACGAACACAACATTTCCTAAAAAACATCATACCAAAACATGGTTTTAGTGTGATGGTCTCAGGCTGCTTTTCTTGCGCCAGGACGTGGATGACAGTTTGTAATTGATAGAACCATTAATTCGGTTCCCTTCCAGAAAATCCTAAAGGAAAGTGTCGAGCCATCAGTTTGTACCCTGAAGCTCAAGAGCACGTATGTTATAGAGCAAGACAATGATCCAAAACACACCAGCAAGACCACCTCTGAATGGCTTTTGGCGGGGCCTAGTGAAAGTCTGGTCTTCTGATTGAGATGCTTTTTTTGTTTTGTTTTTTAAGCTCTGAACCCTCCAATGTGGCTGAATTAAAGCTATTCTGCAAAGAATAGCTTTCACAACCAGTTATTAGGTATAGGGGCAATTATTTTTTCCCATGGGGCCAGGTAGGTTTGAAGAACTTTCCCCCCCTAATTAAATGAAATCAGCGTTTAAGAACTGCATTCTTGTATTTACCTGGTTATTGTCATCTAATATAAAAATATATTTGATGATTTGAAACATTTAAGTGTGACAAATACGTAAACAATTAGTAAATCAAAAAGGGGCCAATACTTTTTCACAGCGCTGAATGTGTGCACCTCATTTGTTGACTTGCTGACGGCTGAAGACTTCCTGGGGATAAATCCAGGAGTCCAAGGGAAACTTTTCAGCACTCAACATTGTTGTTTTCTAGGAACACACGGACACAGCAACCACATTGTCATGAGGGCACCAGCCTCCTACATGAACACACATCTTTAAATATCTAGCTAACGATGCACACAAATCACTAAGAGAACATACACATCATAAATGTAGACTTTCCATTACGATCACATAACTACAGCAGGGCCAGCAGGACATTGGTGAAAGGTTTTATGAGATGCTCTCTGTGACAGCCTGTGACCCTGACAGCCCATAAATATTACTGCCTGTAGCAGATGAAAGAGGGATGGAGAGTGAGAGGGAAAAAGAGGTGGCACAGTGACTGATTGGAATGGGGAAACGGACATCAGTGGAATGAAGATTTATAATAACCACAACAACGTAACAGAATCAAAACTGCGTAGTTCATGAGTGCAGTTTCTTATCATCCATTTAATTAAATGATTAAAATGTTGTGCACAGGCTAAAACGGGGGGTTTGTCCGCTCAGTTTTGCCTTCCAGTTGTCAAGCTTTTTTTTTTTTTCCACATGCAGACCATAATGGACAAATTAATCCTCTCATTAGGAGTGAAATTAGCCCATTAGCAACCTCTGTTCCTGGCTCTGTTGCAAGCAGGATTGGTTTAGGTGTGTGTGTGTTTGTCTGCTATAAGCAGTCTAACTTAAAGTTCACAGATATGAACTAGACTCAGAGGTACATGATGCCAGGCAGTAATTTAAAAATCCATCCTGCTCTTAGACCGGCTTTAATTAATATTTAATTCATGAATGGGTAATAAAAAACAAAAGCACAATAATGAGAAACCACAACGGTTTGATTGTCTTTATTAAAAATACTTCCCGGTGTCTCTGCCCACTGTAGATATCATATATCATATCATATATTATGATTAAAATTGCCATTCTTTGCACGTAACTCTCACAAGGACAGAAATTTCCTACAACTGAACACCAGCAAATACCAGCTCAAATAAAAAATTAAGCCTCACATCCATGCAAAAAAACCCATTCCAGATATCAGCACCATCTGCTGTGGCTAAAACCATCTGACTGAACACACAAACACACACACACACACACTACTCAGCTGACCATTTTGTGCCAAAGAGGCAAACAAACAAGTTATTGTTTTCATACAAAGCTCATAATCTTCACTTTATTAATGCCATTATGTGTTTACTCATTATCTGTACACAAGTTTTATATGTCAGGCTGATAAGTTTTGTTCTGCAGAGAGAGAGAGTTTATTGAAAGCAGCAGTGATGAAGCCAGTAAAACCCTTCTTTGATGTATTTTCTGCCTGTATTTATGACCACTCTAGATTTTATTTGTCCTTATAAACTTTAGTTTTAACCTTTTTGGGGAATTTCATAAATTCAGTCAAGTCTTTAAAATTCACGCTGCAGTGATCTCAAATTTACCGCTGTGCTTACTTGGGCCCCCACCAATAAAACTGTCAGGTTTATTGGTGGGGACCCTAACCCTAACCTGGTTGGTACAATGTCAGACTAGTGAGTCCACTTTAAAAAAAAAAAAATAATCAGACAAACATCAGACAGGCTGTGAATCACTTTTCTTGATTTTAATTCATTTCACTTTCTAACATCCATCCATGCATCCTTCCTTCTTTCCATGAATCCATCCATCCAAGTGTCCAAGTCTGGGTTGTGGGAACAGCAATCTAAGCAGAGAAGGGCAAACCTCCCTCTCAGACGGGGATTCAGAGTTGAGTTGCTACATTATTTATAAGAAAAAGCACTTTAAATTAGACCGCTGGTGTTTCTGAATGTTACTTAGATCCAAACTAAAATTGTGTCAGAAGAGCGGGCAGGTGAGGCACAATCCGCAGTATTTTTGCTCACGTCATATGTGTTGCATGGCTTAACACGTCTACCAGTCACAGATTGTTCTGCGGCCACTTTTCCATCTTGCCAGCTTGCCTTCCTCTCAGTTTCAAATCCCAAAGAGGTTGATGTGTTTCAAGAGGGGACTTTTGTTGTGATGTAGTTGAGAATTTTGGCCACCTGCACAAAACAAGATTAATCAGTGCTGTTTTATTATCTTTGTACAACTC
>VUQK01026812.1:35972-49798 GCA_015106715.1 Bujurquina vittata
AGTGCTGTTTTATTATCTTTGTACAACTCTGGTCAAAAGTTATGGCTTTAGTATAATTTTGTACACCTGGAATTAGTTCATGTAAAAATGGCAATACATAAATGTAAAACCTATTGAAACATTGCAAAATGCTTCTGTGATACACACAATAAGGAACAAAAAGATGTGCCATTTTTTTCTTCAGCAGCATCCATGCCATATACTGTATGCCAATAAGTAACTACAATAGTCCGACGTTTATATAAAAGTTAAAAATGAGACTACTGATAAATGTGCTTTCACTTCTGGGGGGGAAAAGTACATAAAGAGAAAATGTTCCGGAAATTCCTCCCACAAAGTAGCTCTTATCCAATCTTATATTCTCAACCTTGACCGGGCACAGCAGGCCTGTCAAGCTTAGAAAACAGTCAGTGAGAACAGACAGTGGCCCACTAAAAATGTCTGGCTTCTTTCTAAAATCAAGCACCGCCATTTGAAAAAAGGCATAAAGGCATAAAGATTGGTACTATGTCCATTAAAAAAAAAGTTAACCCAGCATTGTCCTCAATTCTGTTGTGGTGTTGTAGATAAAACCCACTACTGTTACCACAGAGTAATATTTAAGCACACACCCTCGTATCAAATAACATGTCCAGATGATTTTGCATCACCCTAACCTTTATGCATGTCATTTCTCATAGCATAACTTAAACTGTGAAGACATGACACGTGAAATGTTCCTGAAGTGGCATGCTATTTATATGCAATCCTGTGATATAACATAGACGCACACTATGTTTCACGTACCTGCCAAAACACCTCTGGTTCCACAAATATTCAGGTGTATACACACTGAGGTTCGTGGAGGTATACAAACATTTAATGGACTGAGAATGAAAGGGAAGAAAGACCCTTTTCTGTGTATTGTAATCCTGTCCGTTACTAAAATAAAACTGAAATGGCTCACTGAGATCACACAATAATAATAAAATCAGAGCTGATGAGAACTTCACCTGTGCCATTCAAGGCACGACCACACATACAAAATGATGGTTGTGCGCTTCTTTCAGCTATTGTTAAGCGGCACAAATAGGCTCCTCTCTCTTCTCCCTCCACTGGTGCCAGTCTCTTTCTGCTGCAAACGGTTAGAACTGTGTGTGACATTGCAGCAATTGTGTTTTGGGCAAATAGAGGCATTAGAGGCAGGGTCCACCAGTTCAAATTCCACAGTTGACTGAACAACTAGTGCTCTGTGGTCACTTGTCATAGACTCGAGACATAATTGTGGTTTGCACACAATAATGTCAGCCATATTTCACAGCTGAGTGAGCTGATACTGCAGCATGGCTACAGCCCCCACTTCACAGCTCTGGTGCTCCTGGCTTATACTGTAAGCATAAAGCTCACCCTGTATAGTTTCCTGAACATTACATTCCCATTCAGCTAAACTGCAGATACGGTCAAGGGGAAGCAAACAACATATGGACAAAAGCACTGCGCCACATACACATTACAACTGCAGCAGCTGCTCAGACCAACCCATGCCATGAAGCTCCCCGTGCACATTTTTTATGCTGATGTTAATGCCAGAGGAGATTTGGAGCTCAGCAGAGCATTGGCAACTTTTTGCTATGTGCCTCAGCACTTGGCGACCCCACTCTGTAAAGCTGGGATTATACTTCATGAATTTGCAAGTCCTCTATGGGTCGCTCGGGTCACATAAATTTTATTATCAGATGGTGAGCATGAAGATGTCCGTGTGCCTGCATGACTGTGGAGAATTTACATTATAATACACCAAACATCAGCAGATTTCAAGCAGACTTGAAAGAAGTATGACAGGAACAACTACTTGGCCATCGGGTCTCTAGTGTCTGTGTCTGGAGTCAAGTGTAATTGAGGCATGATTTTCCATAGTCTGCCACTTCATGGCTAAACTGCTGTGGTTCTGCTTTGCTATAATAGCACTTACAGTTGTTCCTGGAATATCTAGGGGGGAAGAAATTCCACCAACTGACTTTGCATTGTTACATGCTTGATTTTATACAATGGAACTGAAAAAATCTGGATTCAGAAATTGAGACATATACCTTTGTCCATAAAGTGTATTTTCTCCATTCAGTGGAGGATAAACATCTAACATGGTGAAATGGTTTGTTCAAACCCAAACCACCATCATTTCCTGACCCTAAGCAAGTAGCTTTTCTGTCTAAACCTAGACAAAACAAGCAGTAAATGAGATCAAAATAAACAGCGAGGAAAAAAAGTAATGCAAAAGCCAAAAAACAAATCAGTCCAACACAAGATTCAATCTGTAGTCTTGTGGATAAAAGTTTTTTAGATGTGCAGAGAAATTCTAAGAACATTGTTGAACTTTTATATTGGAATGCAAAATATAACACAAACATGAATATTGTTATAATTTAATAGAATTTGTGCAAAATAAAACGTTATATTTAATAAGCTTTACTCTGTACAGCTGCTTTAAGTCTACAAATTCTTCTTTGCCTGCTTCATCTCAGCTCAGTGTCTCTGTCTTCTTTTCCCTCCCATATTATTAGACGCTCCCACAAGTTCATGAGTATGATCCAAATATATGTCAGGTCTTCAAATGTCCTGGAGCTAATAGTATAACACCAGTATATTGAACTTTGTACATTTCCTTAACCTTAGCAAGACTGTTAGTCTGTCCAGGACAGCAACTGTTTCTTTTATATCCTAAAACAGTTGTTTAATTTAATAAAGGCACCATAATATTATAGTCACAGAAGCCAAAGGACCTGCGACACGACAGCCCGGATTGTCTTGTGCTGTAGGAAGCTTTCTCCTCTGAGTGCACTGCCCTGTTTCTGATTCATACAAAGTGCACTCAAGCAATCACACCTCTGCATGTAAAGGAGACGGGAACAAAGGGAACAAACACTAATAGTAATTCGGTTTCTCTAAGCTACCCCCAAGAATGTGGAAATTGTTTGTGTTTAAATATGTATGCAAATGATATTGATGTAGTAGTGGAGACGCTTGTATAAAAACATGCATTTCTCTATTGTCTCTAACCCTAAATTACCTTAAATTATGCCCATGCACTGACATTATGAATAATCAAGGAAAATTTCAACATCAAGAAGATGCACAACAATGCTGCTTTCGGGGCATCCTCAATTAAGATTTTGCATAAACAGAATTCATGTCCATCATTAATATACTCTCTCTAATTGACGAGAGGAATAAACTGAAACGACTGACTTTATAGAGTAAGCTCTTACTTTGACTAATGCATTGCATCCTGTATGGCACTAAATGCTCTTTATGGTTTAACTTATTGAGTTACAAGACAAACCCATAAAAAAGTGCAGTCATGATTCAGCTCTCTTCTGATTCTTTTTCTTCTTAGAGAAGCATTAAAATGGAGATGCAGCTTCTGTTCCTTTATATTTCATTTCTTGAGTTCTTTGAGGCTGCTACCGCCTTGGAGGAAAAGTCCATACAATTCACGGACATTTTCTTCTTCCATTTCCATCTTCCATAGTTTTGTGACTGCTTTTTAAGTGTTTTTACTGTGTTGCATCAGTATAGCTCTATTAACTCAAGCATTCTTCAGGAAGGAAGGAAAGAAAGTGTGCAAAATTTCACGGGGACCCATTCGGAGTATGAAAATGGTCTAAATGCTGCCACTGCCGCCTGCCATCCTGTGTAATTAGGGTGCTGTGAAGAGACTCCAGGCTCCAGATTTTATCACAACTGTATGTGCACATGTAGACTCACAAATGCACGACACACACTGACATAAAGGACACCGGGTGACACGACACTGAGACTCACCGACACCTGTCATGATACGGGCGTGCATTCTCAATGCAGATGCATCAATTATTCATGCATACTGATTTAAAATCTGTGTCTGTGTGTGTGTGTGTTCATGTGTATTTGCATGTATCTTTTGTCTCCGTCTTCCTCAGAGGCCTGTTATTCTCTGACTTGACCCAGATGGAGAGGTTTTAGTGGTAGATGTAGCCTACTGCCAGCTGAGATGGGCCCCGCAGGACCACCTGTCAGGAGTTGCTAAAGGAAAACAGAGAGACAGGAAGTGTGTGTGTGTGTGTGTGTGTGTGTGTGTCAGACAGACACACACACAGTGAGAGATGAAAACAAAAGTGCATACGTGTGCTCAGGGGCTGAGTGAAATGTGGTGTTTGGGGTGGAGACACAGTGCAGAAATCGTTACACTAAAGAAGGAATGCACTCATATATGACTTTGGGATGTTCTTACACCGTGTCATTATGGCTTTAGAGTTAGACTTGCTTTTGTTTTTATTCAAAATGTGCTGCAGATTTGGCAGGGGACCAGTAGTAGGAGAGGACAGAAAAAAAATTAACAGCCTGCCTGAAGTGTTTTTAAAATATATATTTTTTACTCACTCTACACAACTTATATTTATTTTAATAACCTCTTTTTGGTAGCAGCACATCTATAAATATGAGCTTGCTTCTTTCACTTAAGTTTATGAAGTCAAACTGAATTAATGCGGGAACATTAGAAGTAAGAAAGTCTTCTCTCTGCTTCATTAGCGTTCACTTTGCCTTTTGATTTTGTACCTTAAAGACTTAAAGTGACACTTTAAGCAGACAAAAGTATTTTTCTCATTTTTATTAAAGTGTTTTTCTGCACTTTATCTGCACGCTTTATGCAGACCTATTGTGCTCATTTCCTGTTCCACATTTTACTGTTGAATCCCAGTTCGAAACAAAAATCTCATTTATTTTATCCTGCCCTCAGTGAAACCCCTCCTTTCATTCTCTGACTGAAGTAAGCAGTTGGGGCTTCCTGTCTCTTTGCACACTTTCCTTTGATTTGCTGCCCCTCACCTAGCTTCCACAGACATGGCCATATAAGGAAATCCATGCTGAGCTGTCATTATATTGACACAAGAATAGGAAAAAAAGTTGGAAACTGAG
Organism: Bujurquina vittata; assembly: GCA_015106715.1. Lineage (NCBI taxonomy): Eukaryota > Metazoa > Chordata > Actinopteri > Cichliformes > Cichlidae > Bujurquina > Bujurquina vittata. The sequence continues at coordinate 40,908 of VUQK01026812.1, forward strand.
CATACCCTGCAGTCTGAAACATGAGCAGGGTTTGCTTACACAGGCTGACCTCATTATTTGAAACAGTGACACTTATGATCATGCACCTTTGTAACAGTGCTCAAATGACCCCACAGTATTAGACATGTGTGGAACAAGAAGAACAGCAAATAAAAGATTAAAATATTTCCTTTAATCTATATTGTTGAATTAAAAACAAGTTTAAAATCAGTACAACCCTGCTTACTGTGACTCCCAGCAGATGGAAAAAAAGATACAAACAAAACAATGATCTAAAACAGGCTTAATACATTCTCTCTCTGATGGAAGGACTTCATTAAATATGTTGCAGTCTCTCCTAATTATTATACAAACATGCCTGTAATCTGGCACACCGACACAATAATATGAAGCAACAACCACCTGTCATGTTTCATTAGTGAGTTTGTTGATCACTGGCTCTTCAAAACATCTGACCTGCAGTCACAGTTGAAAATGTGAAAATGCTGCATAGGCAGAGATTTATAAAATTGACAAATTCATAAATCTTTTATATATAAGAAGATTGTTTTCAGTGACATGATTAATGAGACCCACTGGTTTTCACATTAAAGATTTCATAACACAGATGGCTTAATCATAACCAAACAGGAAGGTTAAATACTAGCATATTTCAATTTAACTCACATTACTGTGGAATATGTTACTGTAGTAAACCTGCCTGGGTCCATACCTATTCACCCCTCAGAGCTGACTAAAGATGGAAATAGTCTGGAATCAGGCAGTAAGCATCTGCCACTCAAAACAGCTGTGGCAGGTTGGGACATGGATGCAGAACCTCGGGGGGTGTCTGGAGCTGTGACTTTGGAACCAAATCCTTTGGGTCCAGTGGGTTGCAGGGTTGGGCCTCAGTGGATGTTTTTTGTTTTGTTTTTTTGATTTGGCGAGTATGGAGGCTTGAGTTCGTGAGTTCCATTCTTGGGCTGTCCCCAGTGCTGCTGGATGGTGCTATGGCCATGGGGGATGTGCATGGTTTTCAGCATTACTCGGTTTGTGTCAAAGTAGTAGCCTCACGAATACACAAAGTTTCACAACAGAATTTTGCACTGTTGCACTGTTACACCCTTCAGTGGTTCTAATGCTGTGGCTAATAAATATTTCAGCAAATTCGCTCATGTCTGCACATTGACCCCCCCCATCTGTGCTCAAGTCTCACTGGAAAACTAAACTAAATGGTAACATGTGAGTACATGATTTTTAACTTACGGTAGTGGTACTGCGGTGATATGGTCGGAACCACGGGGACAAAGGCAGACAGAAGCTTCGCATTTGTTTTGATAAATTTTCTTTGGTCCTGAGCCAGGAAATAAATATTTTTTTCTGTTGCTAGGCAACACCTTTTGCATCCTTCTGGCACCCTTTGTTAAATCTTAAAATTCATTTTGGATTTGTGTGGACGTTCATCTGAAAGTGTTTATCCGGTTCCATTTGTCATTCACAGTGTTTCTAGAAATGTTAGAAGTTCAAATGTAATCCAATCTGCAGGCTGAAAAAAACAAACACTTTTTTTTGTCTGTTTCTTTGTTGTAATGAAAACTGTCTAGGGAGTGGAATTGCTATAAATTTGTATCATTAAATGTGCCAAAAACAAATAGACCTAACTTGCTGAATATGAGTGTGTTTCCATGTAGAGTGCCTTCTACCCAGTCGCAATGCAGGACCAGCAGCAAATGCTGTACAGTTCATCATAAAGAGCAGCTGTTGATGTGAGCTCTGTTAACCTGGTGTGTGGAACTGAAGCATCTTGTCTAGAGATGCTTGAGGAGGGCGGCTGTCTGCCAACGTGGAGGCTTCACCCCCAAGTCCTCCTGCTGACGAGTGGCCTCTCTAAAGCCACCCCTCTGCCAACCTGAATAAAGAGTGTGTGTTAGTTCTTTATACGGCAGGCGAGCTGAGAGATGTGCGTGTGAGTGTGCTTCAGGAGTGTCCTCCCTCTGGTCACAGTTTGCCTGTCACTTCTGGTCAGTTTGCATTAGCACTGCCACTCTCCCTCTCCCACTGCTCCTCAGATCACCTCCTTTCTTCACACATACTGTGAATCAATCTGTCAAGAATGCATTCAAATCAGTGAGTCAGAGCATCTTTGCTCTGCAAGCCAACTTCAAACTAAGCAGCTGAAGGAAAACAAAGAGGGTTATTAAAGCAACGTCTTTGGAGTAGTGATTCCTACCCAGGGGACCGTGCTCACATCACTGTGTAAACTCTGTGTGAGCAAAGTGGCTCAGCCTAAGGCAACACAGCTCTACTGATTCAGAAACTTTGCTGCATGTTTTACAGTGCATCAGAAATTTTATGTTTATACAGTTAGCTCGGTGTTCAGTTTGGTTAACCGTTTCGCTGTTCCTCTTCATTGTGCATGTGTATACTGAGGGAGTGGCAGGGAGTGGCTAATAGTCACTGTTTTCATGCAACTAGACACATGCTAGCTAAAAGCAGCTTTATACAAATACAGGTCTTGAGTACAGTTTTGGCACTTGTATTTCAATTATATCGTCATTATACTAAATTGACAATAAATCACTTTTCTGTGACAGCAAGTCATTTTCTGTATATTTTGAAATAAGCATTTAAACTGCAGTGTGTAAAATACCGCAGTACATAAAATAACTTGAATAAAGTCGAGTGTGGAAAATTTTAAATATCCTTCAAGAATCACTACATGTTAATTATTTTCACTTAGATGTATTTACGTTCAGATATTAAGGGTTGCTTGACTGAGTGTAATATACATTTTTTTAAAATTCAGGTTTGTGCTTAGTGCAGTTTCCATTGGGATTTAATATAGATAGCATATCTGAACCTTCCTTATTACAGCACTTCTTTTTGCAGCCTTACGTTCCCTAGAAATAAGATTCTCGGGGGAGTGGTGGTGGATGGGTTCCACTTACTCTCCTCTTATTAAATTTCTCCAAATCCAAAAGAGTAAAATGCTGTAATTCCTTTAAAAAATAAATAAAAAAAAGCCGGAGTACTTCATTAGTTAAACCTGTTTCACAGCCTGCCTCAGTATTGCTGCTGACCATGTCCATCCCTTTATGACCACAGTGTACTCATCTTCTGATGGCTGCTTCCAGCAGGATAACGTGTCATCTCACAAAACTCAGATCATCTCAGATGTGTTTCTGGAACATCACAGTGAGTTCACTGTATTCAGATGGCCTCCGTAGTCACCAGGTCTCAGTCCAATAGAGCACCGTTGGGATGTGGTGGAACGGGAGATTGCACCAACTGTGTGATGCTATCATGTCAACATGGACCTAAATCTTTGAAGAATGTTTCCTACGTTTTGTTGAATCTCTGCCACAGGAAGGGGCACCAGTTTAGCTCACTGGGCTGAGCAGGTGACCTGTATTCCATAAGGCCAATGCAGAGGCCGAGGTTTGAATCCACCCCAAGGCTATTTTCTGTGTGTCTTCCCCCTCTTTCTCCCAGCTTTCCCATCTTCTGTCCACTGTCTTATCAAATGAAAGCTAATATATCTTAACACACAGATGCAGGCATACAGAATAACTGTAGCTACTTTACAAATCCAGTTAGGTTGAATATCACAGAGAGTAATTTGATTGTTTTCATTATTTTAGTAAGCAGAAAATTTGGGGGATTATATGTCATCACTGTTTATGCCTCCCCTATAGCTACTCTGCACCTGTGGCTTCTCTTTGTTTTGTGTTTATTTATTTGAAATTTAACTCCGGGTGTTGTAATCTAATTTTAAAAATGATTCTAAAACAGTGACAATAAAAGAACCGACTCTAGTATCAATAAATGTAAATAAGTGATCCATGCTGTGAAAAAGACAGATGATCCGCTCTGAGCTGTTTCCCCACATAAACTAAAAGAGTCTTCCCTTTAGGCAATTTCATAAGCTTTTTGAATCCCGCTGCTTCCTTTTTTCTCTTGATGTGTTTTTCCTTGCATTTAGATCGCCTTGTTTCATTGAGCGTTTAAAAGCATCCCTGTGTGCACTACCACACACACACACACACACACACACACACAAACACACAGTAGCTGTTGTTATTTTCTGTCCTCTGCATGCTCGTCTTATGTGTAAAATGACAGGAAATGACAGATGAGGGATTGGACAAAGGTATGAACAGTGTGAGAGAGTGCTGGGCCAGAGTGTAAAAAGAGCACGGTTGGCTGGGTGAGCAGTAACCTTTTAGCTCAAGATAATACCTGATGAATGGTGTCCTCCCCTAAGGCCCTGAAACGCAGGAAGTGAGGCTCCATATTAATTAGAATATGAATTAGATAGATCCTCTTATCTGATGGCTCATTGGGGCTGCAGCAGCATGATCCAGGCAGCAGCAGCAGCAGCAGTGGTGTTTCAGCAAATAGTTACAGCTCATCTCAATTTCCTCTTCTTCCATTGTTATGACTGCTCTCAGCACGTAAAATAGAAGTAAAGAGAATTATGATTACATTTCAGTCCTTTGATGAGTTCATTATATTGGGACATTAATTTATTTACAGATTTTTTTCATCTATATTGTAAAACTATCACATTGTTAAATACTCTTTGAGTTGGTGTGAGTCTCATCCTTTAAAGGGGCAACTTTCCTGTTTGCTTTCTTTGCTGCATCTTTGCCCCACTGGGCTTTTTTTCTTTTGTGGGGTTACCTTTTGATTTTTCCAGCATTCACCATTTCAGCTACCTGGGGGAAAGCTATAAATAATTACCTGGGAACACAAAAGAGCTTTCCACTTCCGGTTTTGGTTGTTCAATCAAGCTTTTATTTCCCCAGGTGATTTTGGACCCGGTATTGCATTTGGAAAGTGTGGCTTCTGGGGAACATAGCTAAATGACTCTATACTCACTACATTCTTTTGAAAGGTTTTATCACCATGAGTTCAAGCAAAGAACTTAACTATTTGATATCTGTTATATCGGTAAACATAATTTGCATGTCAATAAATTGGGCATCCAATACTGACTTTCAATCAGTATTGGATGCCTGCAATCTTGGGCCTCAGGAAGCACTGCATGATGCTGCCATGGAAATCACTGAATGTGCTCAGGAACACTTCCAGAAATCGTTGTCTGTGAATACTGTTCACTGTGTGTCATACAACGAAGAAGCCATATGTGAAAATGATCCAGAAATAACACTGTTCTCTCTTGGCCAAAGCTCATTTAAAGTGGACCGAGGCAAGGTCCCTCTCATAGACAATCCAGCTTATTAGCACTGAATGCCAAAGCCTGCATCTGTGATGGTATGGGGTGTATTAGTGCCAGTGGAATTGGCAGCTTGCACATCTGGAAAGGCACCATTAATGCTGAAAAGTATATACAGCTCTCCCATCTTATGCAATGTGATGAACGGACTCATGGTTGAGCAGTGGTTGAACCGTGCCCCCACATTGGGCCACAAGGTTTTCGAGTACCTGAGTGTGGTGCTCAGCCTGGGCCTGCAGTACCTCCAGCTGCTTGCGATGAATCGCCACCTGCTCTTGGTGCATGGTGGCAAACTCTACAACCATCTGGGCCGGGGCTTGCACAGGTCCGACATATTTCCATGTGTCGAGTGAAGTTGGGCACCAGTGTAGCAGTTGCCAAGTTGCCACCAGGAACTCCCAGCATACAAACACGGTTGATGTGGTTCAGTTTGGTTTATTTTCACATGTGCTCAGCTTATAGCAATTTGTCTTTTCAGATGTTTACTCCACACACAGCGGTCCCAGCACGCTACTGCATGAAATAGGAGAAACATGATTAAATGATGGCTGACAGCTGTGCCAGCCAGCTTTTCCTGGCACTGCCTCTGAACCCTCTGCTCTACCCTTCCCCTGCAGCTGAACCAAAACTACACTTCACCACCACAATCTTGCATAGATTAGAACCCTCAGGGACCTAGGATGTACTTATATGCCCTGTTTGCTTGCTCAACTCTAGCAGGAGTTTGAGGACAAATAAACACACAGACAGACAGCGATTCAGTGTATTGTGTATTACGTATCCAGCATTTTCTTGCCCAGAGATTTATTGGTTTAAAAACACTGGTCACAGTCTGTACTACATTTTCTACTTTACATTATGTGACTCATTTAATTGGGACAGCATCATCATCATCATCGGTTTTCATTGAACAGACAAAAGCGGTCGGCATCTTTTATAAAGTTCCTTTTGTACTCCTGTGTGGTGCGTCTACTGGGACCAACTTCATTATAGGCCGTCTCATTACAACAGCCCCCCTACTAAGAGCCTGGAGAGGCAAGCTGGGAAGGCAAAGCCTTCTTGTTTCAGCCCTTAGAGGTCAGCAGTTGATTAAAATGTTGCGAAGTGGAGGTTAATCAGCTACTGACCCTCAGGGTGATATTGTCTTCCATAGTCTGTTTTAATCAATAAGTGTGAGCGCTGGCACAGAGACGAACCTCTCTACTTCTTACAGAGAGCCTACACTTCTACTTCCCAAACACTGCTTGCCTGATTACCTGTCATCTTTTTTTTCATGTGGACATTTGGAGGTAGAGAGCTATACTTTTGGTGTCAAAAGACATTATTAAAAAGTCTAAAGGTTAAATTCAAAATGATCTTGTAAGATGTAGTATAACACACATGCCGGTGGGAGTTCATTTGCCACAAAAAGTTGTCTAAGTGTAACTTCCACATCCATCTCAAACCAAAGACACCAGTCCATCACATCCTGTGGTGATATAGACTGACATGCTGTCAACATGACTGCACATCAAAGTGTTCAAAGTCAAGAAGCGAGGTGCTTTTTTAATCTTACAGTCAACAACTAAACATGTGGTGTTAGAACAATTAAATACAGCTGGTAGGACAATCAAAAATATTACAGCTATTTTTAGTGCTGTGATCTCTGCAAGAACAGCTTAGTTCTTGACAAAGGCTGACGTCAAAGCATCACTTCTTAGTGCAGCAGTCAACACGTCATCAAATCCCTCCATAACCCCAGTGTCATTAAATGCAAAAATACATCAAGATGTGGAAGCTAGGTGCTCTTAAAAGGCCACTTTCAATGTGAATTTAATCCCTGTGTAATCCATCTGTTGTGAGGGTAAAAAAAAAAGTGCTGCCAGTACTGAGAATATGCAGATATGTATGCTGCCTTTAACTGTATAGTATAGTTGGGTATATTGGTGTTTTTATTGGGTCAAAGTTATGGCTTCTGCAAATTAATACGTGTCCAGGTATCCATAAACACATATCTGTACATGGCTTAGGCTTTAAATTGATGTGCTCTCCTGCAATGAAGCTATTTCCCATCAGGATGAGGAGTGTATAAAGTCATTACCTCTGGTTTAGTGTGGTGTCCCCGGGGTTCTGCTGCTGAGAGTTAGTATCAACACCTCCACTGTTTATTTGGACCGGCATTGAACTCAGGGTCACTCAACTTCCATCACACCTAATCCTGATGATGTGAAAACACACACACACACATATACACACACACACCCCTTCGCTCTCACTAAAGGGGAAAGCAGAAATGTGCTTGTTAGCAGTGAGAGACAATGAGATCCAGCTGTTGCTGCCCCCTATATGCCTGTTCTTGAGTTCTTTAAGTCAGAACGAAGAACACCAAAAGCAAAAGTCAGTGTTTTCTTTCTTGATTATGGTTTAACTCTAAAGCTGTATGTAATTTATGTATATAAAGTAACTTTACATAAAGAAGCAGAGCGGTAATACCAAAACACAGCATAGCATTACTGCTTCCTGCTCAAAACTCAGCCATGATCTCTTATTGTCCGTAAAATGCTTTTTGTGCACAGATGTTTGTGAGCTCTGCAGGGGCATGAGGATTGATATACAATGTTGGAGGGAAACCGAATCAGAGGGGTTGTGATCTGCTGAGCGGCAGCAAAAACAAAACAACATTGCCTCCATCTCTTGTGGCTCAGGGATAATTGAAAATAAATAGTGTTGTGTCGCAGTGCTGCTGCAGACTAAATACTAATTTGTGCTGCAGTCAGAGGACGTTAACACTGATTCAGATTCTCCTTTTGTTCCGTCCCCATCTGATCAAAACTGTCAAACCTTATTATTATTTTGCCCGCCAAACAGTTAAACCACAGCTGTTGGCCATAATATCTTTTTAAATGGTCTTATTTAAGTGCTGTTACACCCTATAGTGCAGTCACTGGGAGCTCTACAACATGAGCCCACATCTCATTTTCATACCACATTGTCTGATATGATCTGTTGCTGTAAACCTTTATTTGATATCATAATGGCTCTTCCTTTTGAGCCACTCCAGTTTGCACATGCCTGATAACTGATTAGGCACAAAAAGACAAACTGATCTTTAAGTTACATAGAGCTGAACGTTATATTCCAATCTTGAATATGTCAGTGGTGGAAATGGCTTATCTTAAGAGTATAATTGCTATATGTTCCTACCAGCTACGTTTTCAAGATTTTGCTGAGAAAATAGGAACTGAAGCATGCAAACATAAGTGAAGTACACTATAGAAAGAAATCAATATTTTGTATGACCAGCTTTATTCTTCAACACAGCCTGAACTCTCTTAAGCAGCTTTCTTGTCATTTCTTTAAGTGGTCTTCAGGAATCATTCTCCAGGCTTCTTGAAGGAGATTCAAAGCTCTTCTTTGGATGTTCCATTCAAGATGATCCCACACTGCTTCAGTAATGTTAAGGTCCAGGCCCTGGGGAGGCCAATCCATGACTGATGGAAAAACACACAATAAAAAACTAGCAGGTTTGCTTTTTCTCCATTGACAATGTGCTTGGGATCATTGTCCAGCTGAAAAATGAAGCGATAGACAGGCACTCTTCCACTGAGACCATTTCTGATGAGGCTTTGGCAAACAATACATGGATCAGCTGAAGATTCAAATGCATCTCTCAGGTCCTGCATATGGTACTGTA
>VUQK01026815.1:0-13069 GCA_015106715.1 Bujurquina vittata
GTTAAACAGCGCCTAACCTGCCCTGTGGTGCTTTAGCAGAAGTTCCAGAAATCATGGCCAAAAATGAAAAAAAAAAGCAACAAATCCATAAAAGCTTGTTGTGAGCAGCTTCAAACAGGAGCTATTTCCTCTTAAACTGAACTGCACCTGCCAACCATGTCGCTCTGCAGAAGAACGTACCTGCCTACCTGCAACAGGAGGGGCGTGCTGAGCGTGACGGGCTGCAAACATGAATGTTATAAGTCAGCTGAGCTGTAATATAATCTAGCTGCGTGTTTTCTTTGGTCGGCGGGTGCACATCACGAGAAACAAAATACGCTAAACCGCTCCCAACCAGGTTAGTGGATCTCGCTGCTTTTTTCAGATGAATTTTTGCGTCAAAGTCATTCCATCATCTCTACAGCTGGTACCTGCAAAACGGGGCGACTCAGAGTAAAAGGATCTAGATGGATAAATAACACTACAGGCACGAGGAGGAGTATCATCTGCCCCTCTCGGATAGATTAGCCTTTTTATTTATGGGGTGATCAGATTTGCAGAGAGAGGCTGTTTGATGGATGCGAGAGCTCGTTCTACCCGAGCGAGGTCAAAGTGCTAATTTTTCTCGTGATGCTCGAAAATGACACACATGAAAACATCCCAACATAATTACACAGTGTACATGCAATACCTGTATACATTCAGACATACCTGACACACTTTCCCACCAACAGCCCCACACATCCAAAATCACAAGAGTACTGTGGCGTTTTGTTGCCTCTGTTTACTCGGTTGGGTGTGTTTCTGCAGCTCCAGGAGGAGAATGGTGGGCGTAGGGAGGCAGTCGGGGCGGGGGGCATGTTAGAGTTGGCAGGTTGATTCTATTTGCATTTGGCACACAGACTGTACAAAGTATGCAAATAGACAAACAATGACATTTGCTGTGTTATTTTTCCTGTGATATTGCAGTCGCTCTGCAGAGTAAACAAAGAGATAGCATGAATGCTGCTGCGTATGCATTTGCGTGTGCGGGTGCTCAGCGTATGCACCTGCCAGGTGCATCTCTTTAAGTGCGGCCACGCCCATGCTCCACAGATCACATGAAAGGATCGCCCTCGATGCGAATTGCTCTCTCAAAGAAAACTTTGATGTTTGAAAATGGAGATGGGCGTCTTTGAAAGAAAGGCCTACAGGTGTATCAGTGCCAGGGGGAGAATGCGTGATGCTGGGTGCTTTCCTGACTGCGAGATGTTATAACCTGGAGACATAGCGGCTGCTCATGCACACAATCACACTTACACAGACAAATAGTGGCTAGCCTCAACCTCATGACCACTTAATTTATGATTTGGTTGAGACGACAGTCTGCCTCAACACCACACAGAGACAGATGGGAACTGATAAACGGCAGATTTTATATCTTTTCAAAGAAATGACACTCTGTGGCGTCGGCACTGACTGGAGCCTGCCGATTGTGGTCTTCCTCTTCCCTGGGGTCACTCCAGATGCATCATACTTGGCCTCAGTGATTAGAAGTAGAGCAAATATTGGCTAACTGATAAATCCACTGGAATGCAGCGGTACATATTGAATACTTCTGGAATGATTTCAGAGAGGAACTTGTGTGCTGGGACAAAATATTCACAATTCATGCATTCTGAGGTTTCAGACTTGTGATGGGAGGCAGATGAGGACCGTAACCTGCAGTCGTTACATGCACATCTAGACTTCAGAAACTGCTAATTATTTAGCTGTGTCTTTGTTCACTGCGAGCAAGTGTGACATGATCAAATGTTGTCGTGGGAGGATAAATAAAGGGCCAAGATGGAAGCTCTTTGACCACTGTTGCCACCTTAACCACATCTAGAAGCTTTGAGGCCAACTCTCTTTGAGAGCGGCACACACACTCATGCATTCACACACAGCTGGAGGTAATCCTACTTAAGCTTTTGCACTTAAGCTTTCCTGCAAAAGCAGAGCTCATTAGTGTAAATACCTCAACCAAATTGTGACATAAACAGAGGAATCGTAGCTTCTAACCCCCCCCCCCCCATCCCATTGCTGCCTCTGTTGTTGCAGTGTCAACGCACAAGTTTCTGCTAAAAAGAAGAAAAAAGAACATTGTCTACATTTTGAATCCTCCTCTTCAGGCCTGCTGACGACTGTTGGAGGCACACACACACACAATAGCTTTGGGGTAAATTGCCCTTTCTTTTTCCACTCAGACAAAAATTTCCTCTCTATATTCACTGACGCCAAAGAGAACAGCAGGACGCACTAGGAATTACCAAATTATTTAAAGAAGTCCCAGGCCGCACTTTTAATTCAGTCTTATGATGCAAGCAGAAGACACATTCTCATAATCGAATAAGAAGCTCGGCCAGCATCTCTCCACCGACCCGCTCCCCTATAAACTCAGCAGCCAGGCGTCTTTCCTGTTTACTTACCTATGAAGGGAAGCAAAATGCTCACTCTGTGTGAGATCACTCTTCCTTATTTACACTGACCCATACAGGAGGGAGCCATTACGACCTTTCAGCTGTAATTCAATAAAAGTTCCGATCTGCATTTAGAAAAATAAATGGCCCGTGAGTGGAGGAATATTTTTCTCCCCCCGCTGGATTATGACAATAAACCGTTTTCTGTGTTGGGGCAAAGAGTGCGGGGGCAGACGGGAGTGGGCGGTGGGGGTGGGTGGTTTGTGGGAAGAAGGCACCTGCTGGTTACTGGAAAAGACGCCGTGTACCACCACCCTGCGGTTTGGATATTTATTTCTCCGGGCCTTAATGGTTAGGAACGGCGAGCAAATAATAGGTGTAGCAAGAACTTCTCTTTTGCTTCCAGGAGTGGAGAAAGTTGTAATCCTCTGGGTAAACACAGGCTGCAGCCATCAGAGAAAAGGAGAGGTCAGTCTGGTAACCTCAACACTAGTGCAGCAGTCCACTAACAGCAGTAAAACCTCAGAGAAACAACTGAAAGAAAAACATTTTGTGTGCCCACATAATGGAAATTCACACATTTCACACTTCACACATTTACTCTGACCCACCTGGAATCTTAATTGTCATTCAGGGGAACTCTGTGTTTGTGCGTGCGTGCGTTTAGGGGCAAATGCACTCATTTTTGCACATAATCGTGTGTGAGCTACTATGCACGGAGGTGTGAACGCAGAGCCGTTTGACACATCTGCTGGCGTTGCACTGATGTATGTGACAGCAGCAGCTTGTCTTCCTTTCCCACAGTTTTGCGAGGCCCCCACCTTTCACCCAGCACCTCGCTACTTAGAGCAACCTGACTACCACGTAGATGCAAGCATTAGCAGACACAAACACGCACACACGCAGATGTGCACAACAACCCCCTTCACCATTTGAGCTAAAATAACACACTCAGAGCAGCTTATTGCTTTAATATGATCTGTCACCGGAGCCAAATAGGCCTTCTGTGAAAAACAAGGCCAAAGCAGCAGCAGCAGCAGCAGCAGTGGGAAATCTGCAAAGTGTGCAGGCAAGCAGCCAAAAGGCCTGAAAAACAGCCCCGCTCATATCACCCCCAACACGCCTCAGCTCCTGTGTAGAAGACAGTTGCGCGCGCGCACACACACACACACACACACACACACACATATAATGTACAGAAAGGCGAGACAAAAGAGGGATGATTGCTCTCAATGTGCTACGGGCCTTGTTGTATTGTTAGGGAATCCGGGTGCATTGGGCCTTATTTTGGCACCCCCTCATCCTCCTTGCCTGCCTCAACCTGCCTTGCTGCAGGGCTGTCCTTGTGTGGCACTGCTTCTGTTATACACACACACACACACACATACACGCAAAGCACTTTATCCCCTTATCAGAAAAGGAAGGCTTTGCTCTTTGCTCAAACAGTCTCATGTAGCAACTTCCGTTGTGAGCAGCTTGTGTTAGGCCTGCGAGGGGGATTTTCACAGCGCTCATGTCCCGAGAGACGGGCCGATGCATCTGCCTCAGGGACCAGATGCTCCCCCAGCTGTGGCCGGAGAGGGTGATAAAAGCGTGCCACAACTTTTGTTGATGTCCCTCTGAAAGCCTAAATAATGTTTTCAAAAAAAGATGTTTATGATTGAGACTTCAACTCACACTCAGTTTATGTCCTGAGAGATAGTTTGTGCATTCACTTCCTGATAATGACAGAGCTGTTAAACCCCAACACATTTATTCATAAAGACTTATGGGAGCGGTATGTAAATGAGTTTAAGGCAGTGTGATGTCTGAGTCTGGCGAGCATCGACTCATTTAGGCCCAGACGAGACAGCCACAATCACCAGCCAAGGGTAAAACCCACATCCTTCAGGGTCAGCCTCAAAACAAGAACTTTGATTTGCCCCACTGTAAATACCCAATGGTGTGATTGGTGGCCTTGGGACACACAGAGCCAAATACACCACTGCGCAAAAGTTTTTGGAGCTGCACTCGTAAGAGAACGAAAAGGGAAGTGCACGAAAAGGGTGGCAGAAAGAAGCAGGGTGGGAACGCAGGGGGGGTTCAGGTCCGCTAGAGAGGAGGAAGGGGAAGACAGGTGTACAAGGTTTTGCTCAACACATGTTGAAACGTCCCTAGTGTCTGTTGAGGGCAAACGGAAGTTTGCTCGCAGGCAAGTAGGCCCCACTGCAACATGTGTTCAACTGTCACCCCGCATCACACTGTCAGGTTTCAAAAGTCAGATAAGGATGCAGCTTGTTTTCATATCTTTTCAAGACTTGAGTTTCAGTGCACCGACACAAACAGCACGGGCTTCCCTGACCTAAACGCTGCGGGATTATCGAGATGATTCATTAATGCAACAATGAAAAAAGCTCACACAGCTGCCATTTTGTGTACTTGCACTAGACTCGGCAGTGCTCCTTACACTACCCAAACATTTTTTTGTATGTAATCCAATCCCATGCATACATAGACATTACAGTCCAGACATATTTTTCACTGTGATACACGCACTCCACGTTAATTCTAGTCTGTTATCAGGGGCCTATCAAGTCCATTTATACGATGAATACAAATATTTACACTTCAGATATATTCAGTGCAGAGCTGGGTCACAGCCAAAGCACGTATTGCCCTTTGCCGTTCAGATAGAGTTTCACTTTGTCCCTGAAAAAGAACCCAGCCCTTAACTAAAAAGAGCTTGTGTTTAATGTGTCTCCCTCCGGACGGCAACATATGTTTCTTTCTTTTAAAGGAGGCAGAGACAGGCGGGCAGAAAAAGAGAGGAGAAGTAGAGAAAAAGTGTGGGGTGGAGGAAGGAAACAGGTCGCGCTGGGTGATCGTTCAGCTGTGGCATCACGTTAAAGTCCTGGCAGTCACCTCGCTGAGCAAACACTGTCTCCTTGTTGAGCTGATACGGGGTGTTGTGCAGGGAAAGCCACGCAAAGCTCGACACAACCGAGCAGAAACGACCACGTGCCGTGTGAGGAAGAACAAAACTTTGCACTTTTTGCCTGATTTACACCTGAGCGTACGTCTGAATGCTTCAAAGCTTAGATACAAAAGAGCAAAGCAACGCTGCAGTGAAGATAAAACACTATCAGGAAATAAAAACACACACACACACACACACACACACAAAACAAAGCAGGGCTGGGAACGGCACACCCATTTCTTCAAAACACAGCCATTGCCTTTCACTACATTGTTAATACCAGACATTTTATATCAAGCATTTTATTTGTTCTTCATAGACTTCCATAATGCTTTCAGATGATGCGACCACTACTCTGAGAGGAGGCTAGTAAATCTACAGCCTTTAGCATCCATTTTCAGCTCTGGATGCATATTGAGCGCTGCTGTTTAGGCCTCATGTGTGCATTGCCTCCCATCTCCCAGCTCTATCTTGTGGTTATGATATCATAGAGAGAAAAACAAAGGCATTCTTTCCTAAGTGCACACTGACACATTAAATATTCATCTGACCACAGAAACCCCTCTGAAATGGGGCCGATGTGGAGCACCGGCACCCCTCTGGCCCTCCCAACCCTGCAGAGTAGAAGTCAAACGTTGGCGGTCGGGCTTGACACAAAGCAGCTATAGTTGGGGTCAGCTGGCCAAAGAGACCATTTTGACTTCTGTATGCACATCGTTTAGGCAGCTATTAACATTTTTCTGCAGGGAGCAGCACAGTTTTCTCTCTGCAAGACACCTGTCACGTGCAGGCTAGGAATGAAGTGGCAAAATAATTAAAGGAGTCACAGAGAAACTTTGAATCCCTGCACGCTCAGACCTCAGGTGACACTGAGACTGTTGCCCTCCAGCAACATCTTAATCCAGTTTACCTTAAAACAGCCACAATTAAAAATCAAAAGCATGTGTGTGCATGCTGCCCTCCTTTAATGCGGAATTTATGCTGCCTAGAGAGCCTCTTCCAAAATCTCACCTGCACGGTGCTTGACGTGTATGACGCCGAATGCTGATTGGCTGACAGGTGGGAGTTCACCGGGAATGAGAGACCCGTGAAAAAAACATGAAAGATTTTTAAAAAAAATGGCACAGACAGCGGCTGCAGTGGACACTACGTGTATGTAATGATTTTGATCTGCTTAGCAGCCCACAGACCTGTCGTAACACAGCTTTTTGACACTGCCCCTACACTGACAGCAGAGCCGAAGCTTCCCACGGCCCGCCAACAGAGGCCCACAAATGCAAAGGAGACAGTTAGACAAGAAGTAAAACTGAGAAGAGGTGGAGAAAGTTTCAAGCCTCCTAGCTGACAAGCGGCGGTAACAGCAACTGCAGGGCCGGGGTTAACGAGCTCCAGGTCTTGTTCTCATGATGCCACTCCTCCCTCCTTCCAAAAAATCAGCCTCTCACAACCCACTAAACCCCCTGCTGGAAGCTGTGAACAGTGTGTCACTAAAGTGTCTCTGCCAGCTGGAACCAGGCCACAGGATCCACAGCTCAAGTGTGTGTGTGTGTGTGTGTGTGTGTGTGTGTTTGTGGGCAACTGAATAATCACTTTCATCCCTAAAGAGCCAGCCGATTCATCTCAGACCACCACTGGCCACAGAAAAACTGACCAATTATCGTTTTTTTCCTCGTACTGTCTGCCTTTTTTTCCAACCAGTGAGCAGTGGGATGTATCATTTCCCTGACCTCAGCCGTTTGAGGTGGTGTAAATCTCTTAATAACTACACAAGGACACATATAGAGGCTATATTTGGAGGGCTGCTTCCCCTGGCCGCCCCTGCTCTGGCCTGGAACAGACAGTAGCCACAGTGTCTATGTGGGTTATGGAGCCTGGACCAGGCGCTCTTTTGCTGTGTGTGTGTGTGTGTGTGTGTGTGTGTGTGTTCGTACCCTGGCTTCTAATCCTTCCATCAGAGTTTAAAAAGAAGGCCACATGTGGATAAAAAAGATATTACAGAGCTCGCGAGAGCGTCCGATTCTCTCCGGGATCTGCTCCTGAGCAATGACACGGAGCGAAGTGGCAGGCCAGCGGGTGGACTCACACTCACACACACTGTCTCTGCTCGGGAAAACAAACAGCTGCAGGACTGCTGTCTCTTAGTCACGACTGAGTCTTTTTTTCTCACACGTAAAGTTTCATCTAACTGCTAACGGGTGAATAAAGAACAAGCTCGGAGAGCAGGGATTTCGATTTGAGTGCCTGCTTGTGTTCACATTATGTCGATACATCACCCCCTCCATATGGCTGTACGTGTGTGTGCCGCGGAGGGGAGGGGGCTTCCAAGCTTGATATTTCTATATAGTTCGTAGTGGGCACAAACAAATGGACAGAGCGGTAAACGAGAGGAAACTTTACCCATGGGTCAGCCTCACGGGGAAGATATATTGCCCATGGGTCAGTGGAGAGAAAGGACGGGCAAAATCCATATTGGTCCGTCTGCCTTGCCCCCTTTATATAGTGATAAAATATTCAAATCCAGCCATTACTTCACATTAGGCCACTCTGTAGAGATGCCAGGGAGAAAACCACAGAATGTATACATGCCGGTTCACACACAGTTTTGGTGCATTGATAGTTACATTAAAATGTCTTCCTCCCATTAGAAGCGTAGCCCTCATCCGGACTCACGGCTGACATTTAAGGTGTGTTCACATGTGTATTTGTACATGGGTGTGTCTGCATAAAAGGCACGATCAGAGGCTTTTTTTCTCTTCTCACCATTTCCCTGAACAGGGCATCAAAGTGATAAGGCTGCTGAATGTGTCTGTTAGTTTCTGAGGCTGGGATCAAGGAAGCGCTGCAGAAGCGCTTCGCTGCTTTAGGCTCATTCTCACCTCCTACACACACACACACACACACACACGCCTTTCTTTCTCTTTCTCTTCTCCTCGTTATGTTTAAGAGCGATGACTGTATGGTCTGGTAACCTCGTCTGGATGTTTCCTTCTGACTAAGTGCTGTGTCAGTCAGACCTGGATTGGCGTGGGCGTGAGTGTGAGAGGGGTGGTTATCGGGGCCAGATACACTCACTTTTTCTTTAAGGCCAGTTAAAAAGATTAAAAACACCTAATTCCTCCTCTACTCGGAGAAGTGCGGCACTTCGTAGTTTATTATATGTCGGGCTTTAGGTTCACAACAACATTCCTCCAGTAATTATTTTCAACCACTTATGCTATCGTTATCTGTGGGTGACGTGGCAGCAGGTGCAGCTTGTGCAACATTTAGTGTCTAGCCAATGTATTTCAAGGTCTGCTGACATTCTAATAATATTTTTGCGTGTGGAAGCTGAAAACATGGTGACCGTGTCTCAGTCTCTTTCTTTATATGAGTGAACTGCACTGAAGCATACTGATGCTCATCACAGTCCGGGCCAATTTTAGCCTAATTACAGTTTAGACAGGAAACGTTGTGTCAAACCGCTGAGCTTCAGAATGAAATTAGGGAGGAGGGAAATTTTCTAATAGGACTCTTGTTATTGTTTTTGCTATTTTTGTAGAATCCTGGCAACAAATGCCACTTTCCAGGTTGTGTAGGAGCTAAAATTTGCACCTTGTTGATTTTTCACCACCTTGTGTCTTTCTTTCAGGGCACAGAGTGAAGTTAGAAGACACCCAGAAGATGCAATTCTCAGACAGGCTGTCAGAGATCGAGCGCTACCAACGGTCTATGAGGATAGGCCCAGGGAACACTAATCCCCGCCAGATCCACCAACCCCACCTCGGCACCACGCCAGGTAAGGAGGAGCACTGACGCATCAGACTACAACCAGCCAACTTTCACATCTCTTTTGAAAGCAGCGGTTCTGAAACTGCGTGACGTTGAATGAGTGTGTTTTTGTCCGTGGGGAAAATGACGCTTTTATGCTGAACTTTATTCCATTCCAGCTCAGCTTTGGGCCCTTTTTATAGACTGATTTAAAAGCATGAATGGGTTGTGGGCCCAGTTTATGGAGGTATGGAGTTTTTGGACTTCTCTTTACTATAAGCACACACACACAAAGAAATTCAGCATCTGTATCCAATGTGACCATGTGACAGGTGGTAAACATCAATGGTGACCCACATCAGCTGAGCCATTTGGGGTGGTTGTGGCTCGGGAAGTAGAGCAGGTCATTTACTAAGCAGAAGGTTGGAGGTTCAATCCCTGGTTGCTCCAGTCTGCATGCCAAAGTATCCTTGGGCAAGACACTGAACCCCAAGTGTGATTATATGAATAAAGCACTTTGAGTGCTCATGTAAAGTAGAAACACTCCATTTACTTTGTGACAGATTTAGATCAATAGAAAGAAACTAGTTCCTACTTTTATGAAACTGTTCATAAAATAGTTTATTTTAATGAGTAACCAGGTTTTTCACATCTCTCTTACACATCTGTACAACCTGCATCTCCAAAAGTGAGCAGGTCGCACCAAAATGCTTTAGATGAATTAATGACTCTGGTGTAATGTGTACTTTTTAACTGGGGATGAATTTAACTGCAACTACTTAGAACCAAACGTCTCCTTTAATGAGCCAAACGTACTTATTTGAATTTGGCCAGAGAAAGTTGTAATTTGAATCTGTTCATGTTACAGCACAGTACATGCTGTTCACCTGGTGTGACGCTAAGCCAAGAGCCCTCCACGTGTTCCACTAATCTGAGAGCTGTTACGTGCTGGCCGTTCGAGGGGAAGTTCGTGTCAGCTTTGTCCCCGGATGCCCTGTGTTGGTGGGTCTGGGCCCCACAGTGAGCAGGGCAGAGTCTGCAGCCAGGTGGCATGGCTCCTGCTGCCAGCCGAGCTTGGCCGAGGTGCTGAAGCTGGCCTCCGCGCTCCGCACAGCTACAGCCTTAGGAATGTAGCAGCCTTCCGCTACCTTGGCAATCACGTCAGTCTCGGTCTGTCCGAATGTGCGGGGGTGAGGGCGGGGGGGTTGGGGTCTGAGAGTCAGACAGAGGTGGTGCACATTGGAGGGGAGGAGGCTGTGTGTCAGCTGTGGACAGCTGTGTGGGTGAGGATGACTCTTCACTCTTCGTCTGAGCCCTTTTAACAGGAAGCACACATGCCTGAACGCAAACCTCTGCCCACTCTCTGGTTCTCATGCTGGCTAATGAATCTCATTACCTTTGTGTCAGCACGCTGCTGCGTACAGGAGGGCTTGTTTGGGAGCACTGAGCCGTGCGTGGGTGGAACTCTATCGGTGTCTCTACACCGTTTGGCCTTGTGCAGAGCTCAGCCAGCACTGAGTCACCGGTATGGGCCTATCTAACAGCTGACAGCAGAGAACACGGGGTCTTTCACCCTGCTCCTCTGTGTCCTTACTCACTGCTGATATCAACTCTGTTCCCTCGCACAGCACGGACCCAGATGAAAACACATCAGCCATTTTAGGAAAATCATCAACCGGTTATGTTGAAAATAAACTGTGTGGATCTCCAACACAATACAGCCACTGTGATGATAGTTTTCTGGCGGTTCAGGGTTTGGCGTGCGCTCCGCAGGTTGTCTGCCAACACAAAGACCCCTGCAGCACAGCTTCAAGTTTCTAACTTGAATACGGGGCGTTTGGGGGGGCGGCGGCGCACGGGCGGAGGTGCGCTCCAATCGGCGGCGAGGAGAGGTGTACAGACATGGTCGAGACAGCAGACGAAGCGCTTGGCCCTCGTCCGCCTCTCGCAGGATTAGGGCGGGAATTAGAGCATCATAGGCTCGCCGGGCTTCAAAGGGCTGCAGTGTTGCAACACACACATGTTCTCCCAGAGCAGACACAACACGTTAACATCGCTTGGAAGTGTCAGAGAAGTTGGAGGCCTTGAGCTTCACGCTGCAGCTGCCAGTGACTGGAGGCTGTCTATAAGAAGCGTATGTGAGTGAGACAGACGAGGGGAAGGGCTGTAAAAACCACACACCTTAATCTGTGGTATTACCATCATGACGGCATACCGCAGGGCAAGAGTGGTAAAATAATTAAATAACAGAGGAGAGAGCCTTCCTCCCTCCCACCTCATCCATCTGCCGGCTGAGCGGCGGCCTGTGGATGTATGCAGTGGCACGGATCCCACAGAATCACGCACAGACAACAACACCACAGCATTACAAGCAAAGCTCAAACAAAAATAGACTTGTTGTAATAAATCCCATCCAGAGACGCAGGGAGGTGTTTACATATCAACAACACACATGTCTCTGCTTTCGACGATCCCCACCAGACGCTGCTGTACTCTGCAGAGACCTTAAATCCCGGAGCCTGTTTGTTTGAGAACTGCCGGCTGATAGATCACCCATCAGCATGTTATAATTAAATGGATTCCCTTCTTGCTCTTACAAAAGATGTTTTCCATTATCAGAGACTGGAACCTTGCACCCCCCCCCCTCGAAGATGGCTAAAAAAAGAAAGCATAGTGTCACCCTCCTCCTAAAGCCTCCTTGCTTCATATTGTTGTCTGAGCCATGAAATACTGTCTCAGTTTGGTCGTCAACAGTCTCCAGACATCTGCTACCATTGGATTCTTAAATCACACCGAGACAAAGATGATTGCACCATAAGCACACTGAAAATAAAAAACACTCACTCAAACACACACACACACACACACACTGTTCCGTGCTAGTGTTGCAAGTTCTCTGCTAGTGCCCCAGACAGACAGGGTAATTAAGAGCTCATTACAGTACATGCAGTGACAGGATCTCTGCACACTGGCAGACGCTGCACTCGCTGCTTGTTTTTGTTCTCGTGTCCACAGGTAAGCCTGCTAGACATGTGGAATGATTCTCAGCTCGGGTGGAGGGAGTGTGTGTGTGTGTATGTGTATGTATGTGGTTGGAAATGCCACACATACACACTGCTGTTGCAGTCAAGCGAATCTGACACTCAGACAATCAAGTACTAAATTGTTATTCTGGTTTTCAAAACCTCAAGTGAGGTACATGTGTATACTATGTGTACCTGTGGGTGGCAGTTTGTTTTTTTTGTTTTTCTTACCTCCTTCTGATACAGAATGCATCTGAAAACATTTACAGTCTTAAGGGAAGCAAGCAGCTGATTGAAATTTTGATTTATATCAAAGTGAAAAGTGGAAAACAGATTCCAGTTTCACCCTAATCCATTTTAAAAGCAGACAAAACCCAACAAGCCCCTTGGCAGCGCCTCTAACAGACAGCCGAAGAAGAAAGACGCTCTTTTAACTTAAATGTGTTTTAACAGTTAGAGAGGAGGGGAAAAAAAGAAACGGAGCACCAATTTAATCAGCCAAAAAGAAAGTCCTGGCACTTCTGAGGTGGTATCACTTAACATGTTATTTGTTCCAACACCTGTGTGTTCCTCTCTGAAGATGAATATCAGATACTAGCATAACGTTCCACCATCAAGTCAAGTGCTCGGGGCTTTGATGAAAGCCCAAACACTGTGTGTGTGTGTGTGTGTGTGTGTGTGTCTGTCTGACCCATGTGTCGATCTACTATATTACTCACTATATTTTTACTCAGGAAGTTCTTCTCTATTAATGACTCTTCTGCAAACGTTGGCACCTCTGGCGTCACGCTGCACAACTGGCACACATCTGCTGCAGCTCCGCTCTGGCAGGCCCGCTCGCAGTGTTCAGGCTGCGGCCTCTGAGCTGGACTTAACTTGGGGAAAGGAAAAAAAAAAAAAAAGGTCACCTTTGAAGGAAGACCATC
>VUQK01026821.1:2977-15102 GCA_015106715.1 Bujurquina vittata
AATGGAATTTTTTTTAAAACAAGATGGTTTTTGTCCCCAAAAAAAAAAAACCCAACCACAACCGGAAACAAAACAAAAAAAAAAAAAAAAGACTGCTGTAAATACAAGATTAAAAAAAAAATCTCTATACAAGATATACTGTTTATTTATATACTAAAATATAAAATTATAAAGCTACTCCCCACTGCTTTTGTTACATATTCTCCTATGGTGCTGTGTTGCATGAATCCCCCTCCTATGACTCATGCTTTCTCCTTTGAGTAATATTTGAGTCCATTTTCACACACACAAATGGACAGATGACGCTCCAGACTGGCTGATGTGTGTTTTCTAACTTGACCTTTGGCTCATCCGGACCAACTGCCGTGTGCTACAGAGCACTCATGTCTGTGTGTGACTTGTGTTGGTGTGCATATGACAAAGTTCTATACACTCCATATTTCATGTCCAGCATCTTATATTAACAGTGGGTTTGTTTATGTTTCTGTCCCTGCATTCCAGAGTATCTCGTCATCACCCCGTGCACATCCACATCAGTGTTTACATTTGCAAACACTTTTTGTAAGAGATTTCCAAGTCTATCTCCAAATTGTCTTTTGTGTGTTATTTTTTAGAATTTTTTTCAAATTTATGAAAAATGAATTACTAGAATTTCTCATTTAAATAAGATGAATTCAGACCTCATGTCAGGACAAAAACTGAACCATCAAATCTGATGAAGTTTCTGTAGATGTCAGTGATAAACCTGTGATCAAACTGTGCAGCAGAAGAGGTTTGAACTAACAAAGCACTTCACAGAGAAGCCGGTCTATTAAAATCAATGAAGGCCGAGCGTCAGCGCTCCTCTACAAAGATAGAAACACCTTAAACACATCTGAGTGCATATTACGTGCACAAACTAATTGCAGTTGCAGCACAAAAATAAAACATCTTCACAAAGAGACCAAGCTTTTGCATGTACTCCAAAGAGTTTAAGAACAGCAGCTGATTTAATTTGGGTGTACTTTTTCAGGCATTGCTGGTGATTGGGGTGTGGCCAGTTAGCAGGTTAAAAAAAAGCATGTACTATGTACCTGAGGTGGTCACCTCTAGGCAGACGGCTGGCCAGTACTAATACTGTTTTTGTAGTTGTTGTTTTTGTAAGTAATAATGACTAATAACCTGCTTCCTCTGCCTCCTAGCAGCTACTGCATATATATAGAGAGGACAAGGTTAAAAAATAAAAGCACCCTGTCCGTGAGACGGTGGAAAGTGGCTCTGGACAAGCCAAAAGGAACGGTGATGAATTGGTATTATCCGCATGGAGTGGAGAAAGCCGTCTTTTCCTTAGTCTCTGGCAACAAGGGAATGTGCCAGTAGCATTTGGGCAAATCCAGAGTTGTAAAAAAGTGAGCAGTGCACAACTGTCCAGGAGTTTATCAACCTGGGGCATGGGACACGCATCAAACTGTGGC
This sequence comes from Bujurquina vittata, assembly GCA_015106715.1. NCBI lineage: Eukaryota > Metazoa > Chordata > Actinopteri > Cichliformes > Cichlidae > Bujurquina > Bujurquina vittata. Next base: position 4,432 of record VUQK01026821.1, read on the forward strand.
ACCTCATTCACCTTACGATCTTCGACACAGAATTGAATAGACACATTTTTATTCAATACCAGAACTATGGGGCTGCACTATGCAATGTGCGACTCTTCCATTAGTCCCATCTCCAGCATAGCAGCCAATTCCTTCTGAACTATTTGTCTTTTGTGTTCAGGTAAGCTATAGGGTCGTGAACGCACCGTCACACCAGGGCGAGTTTCAGAGTGGTGGTGTATGAGAGTGCTGCAACCAGGCACGGGAGAAAATGCATCTGCAAAATGCTGTGGCAACACAGCAACATTCGCTCTCTGGGTCAGCATGAGATGGTTATCGCAATGGAGGGAATGATTGGATTTGGCACCTCAGGCCTCATGTCAGCTCACCAGAGAGACGGACTCCACCCCTTTCCATGTTTTTAGCAGGTTGAGGTGGTACTGAGGTGGTACATACAAACGACCATTCACACCTATGGGCAATTTAGATTCACCATGCCACCATGCATCCCAGGGAGGGAGGTAACCATTCATTCTGATATTCACCCCTATGAACAATGTTGAATCACCAGTTTATGTAATATGTAATGGGTATGTCTTTGGACTGAAGGAGGAAGTCGCAGTATCCTGACACAACCCACACAGGCACAGGGAGAACACACAAACTTCACGCAGTGGCTCTATCCTATTTAACTAAATGTATTTGCCTTGCATATTTCTATCTACTAAATACCCTTTAGACTTTCATTCAAAAACAATATTGTGTCAGTAGATAAACTAACATGATTAATAGATCATTTACATAAAATTAGATTTACCTGTCACGGTCAGTGTGTCACTGAGCGTGTGGAGAGTGGAAAAGGTGAGGACCCAAATGCAGGACACACAGAGGCACAACAGGGCAGAACTTAAAGTGAGCCATTATTAAACTGTAGGCAGGGAATGCAAAAACAAACACTAAAGCCAAAATGTAACTAAAGGCTAATATAACACTGGGAGAGTGAAGATTATACACTAAGACAACAAATCCTAGGAACCAGTGGAGCCTGGGGAAGCAGGTACATGACCAGACTGAACAGACAATCTGACAAAGGACTGAGACAACACTGTCTATGCACAGCGGGATGATTAGACAGCTGGGAAACACACAGCTGAACTAAACCACAAAGGAAAAGACAAGAAAGCAAAACTCAAAAACAAATCGCAAGTAACATGAACTCACCAAAATAGAACCGGAAAGTGGACTAACTAAACAGGGAGACGTAGACGCAAATTGAAATCTGGAGACTTGAGACACTGAGGAGGGACAAAACTCTAAATGAGTGGGTAATTAGAAAGAGCTATACACGACAGGAAAAATACAAGAAGCAACACAAACATTAAACAATCCGAGAATCAATAAAGTTAAAGTTAAGTTGCCAAAACAATATTATTCTTTATCTTGCTTTTGGCATGTCATCACGGATAGAACTGTGAAACACTTATTAACTAAGTGTGATGAAACACACATTCATGTGTGTGTGTGTGTGTGTGTGTGTGTGTGTGTGTGTGTGCAAGGAATGGGAGAAAGAGACTAATGGAGTGATGTGATATAAATAGATCAACAGATGGAGAGATAGGCAGATAGATACTAATGAAGATAGAGAGACAGAGTAAGATAGACAGAGTTTCTCTGAGCTCCTCAGTTTATCTATGTGTCTGTTTTCCATTTTCCCTCCTCTTGGCCCATCTCAGGCTGCCATTCCATATTTCACTTTGTGCTTTTCTCCTTAACTGAGACATACATCAGCATCAAATAGTCCCAGAGTGCAGCACAGAAGCCCATTCGGCACATGCACAACCATTAAGGAATACAGGGGCCTCCAGCATCTTTATTCACCAAGACTCTGCCTTCATTCTTCATCTCTTTCGTTCCTTCCGTGACTTGAGGGAAAATAACTTTTGAGGGGAGAATGATTGATTACATGTGTCTGGGTTACAGTAATTTGATAAAAAGAAGTGGTAATGCATTACAGTAACTTTAAAAAGAGGCTGGAAGAAAGATGACTACAGTTCAGAAAACAACTTGAAAGCTTGACGCTGAGGTTTAGGTGAGTTTGTCAGGACAAAAGGGCACCAGAGGTAGGGAAGCAAGGAACCAGTCGCCTCCCTATTTAATGGCCTTGTCCTATATTATATTCTCTGTAAATCAGTGATCATTATGCATTATTTGTTCCTGTCCACTCAGAGATGTAATAAATTGAATGAACACATTCAGAATGTTGCAGTTTTAAAGTTACCTTTTTTTGTCCAGAAGGTTCTTTTTAAATACCACGGTGAACGGGCATGGACAAAGCAGACATCTCTCTGCATAATGCATGCTGTGATTAATCCCAGCATGCATCAATATATTTTCCATAAATACACACTGACCATGAACACTGAGGGCTCAAATCACCACAGTGGCTTCAGTCTTAACAATCAGCTGCTACCCAAACTTAACACTGTTCTCAGCCATAAAAAATGTTGCAGATGGTTTGTACAAAAATCAAGGACCAAACACAACATTACTGCAAAAATAAGTTCAAATTTGTGCAAAACTGTACAGTTCACTATCTTGTGTTGCTACATTATGTTACCTGAATGTTAGTTAACTATTGTTCTAGTTAACTATGTTCTGCTGCAGACTTTAAGTCTTTGTATTATTCAACAGCAAACACTTCAAACATATGGCCTGGTTAAGTAAAGATGGGGGTAAGGCAAAAGGACTAACCTTGGTATAAAGTTTGATATTCTTGTGCAGATCATACTGTTTCTAAAGATAACAAATATGTCAAATTAGACATAAATTTTCCAAATAATGCATTTTATAATTGAAGAAACAACTAAGGCTATGCATTTCTGCAACTGCAAACATCACATTCATTTAACAAACACTATCAGACCGTTCAGGCCGTGCAATATTACAGAGAAAACCCAACAATCAAAACAGTGGGAAGAAAAAACTCCCTTTTACAGGAAGAAACCTCCGGCAGAACCAAGAGTAGGGCGGGGCAGTCATCTGTCTTGACCAGCTGGAGATACGGAGAACGAGACAGGGCAAAAGACATGCTGTGGACGACAGTCAGGGATTAACAATAATTAAATGCAGAGTGGTGCATAAACAGAAAAAGGTAAAGAGGAGAATGAAGAAGAATCACGCATCATGCAATGTAGTGCATCGTGGGAAGCCCCCAGCAGCCTAGGCCAATTGCATGATAATGCCTGAATTAGAGTTCTGGGTCTTGGTGGGACCTATGTATGTAATCTGCAGAAGTGGCTGACATTGTTGCCAGCCTTTATGCTGTCATGGTCCTGGACTTTCTTGCCCAGTGTTTTATGATTTTTTGGTTTTGAATATCTGTTCATTTCCTCAGCTGTTTCTTAGAGTGATTTTTACTTTGCTTCAATATTGTTTTGCAGTTTGTGTTTTCAGACCTTACTTCAGTTATTTTAAGTCACGTTCTTGAGCATAGTTTATTTATAGTAGATTGTTTTCACGTGTCCCCTCTAGCTCTCCCCAGCTGTGTGTCCCTGTGTGCTTCGTCTGTGTCCCGTTCCCATGTTTTACCTTTGTCCCTATCTTTCACGTCTGTGTCCCTGTTTACTCTCTCCATGTTTTATTTTGCCAGTGTGTGTGTGTGTGTGTGTGTGTACCTGCAGTTTTGCTTCATCTTGTGTCTTTCGTGTCATTCTGTTCACCTGTTTTTGCCCCAGCTGTCTCCACTTCCCTAATCATCCTCCTATGTATTTATTGTCAGTCTCCGCAGTCGTTCTGTCAGTTCATCTGCTTAGCTGTGTCTCCCAGTGCCTTTTGTAAATTCCAAGCATTTTGTTTAGTAGTTGAGTTTTCTCTGTTCACATTAATGCTCTACTTTGTTTATAGAGATTCCAGCCTACAATAAATTGGCTTCCTTTAAGTTTTCATTCTCAGCCTCTGCAACCTGCATTTGGGCTTTCACCTTTGCATGCTCAACACGGTCAGCAACCGCTGACCGCAAGACATGCTTGTGCAAGATACATTGAGTGTGTTGACTCAATTCTGGTTGTGTCCTGGTGTTTTACATACAGCGCTGGCCAACAGAAACAAATAAAATACTGGGACTGTCCCCCTCCTGGATCCACTTTGTAGTGGTCAGTTTTTTTTCCTCCAACATGTAGTTAAATTTCTCAGTTGGTGCAGGTCAGGTGAAGTTGTAGGGTTTAGAGCGGTTATGCCTTTAAGACATTCCTGCAATTTAACTAATTGATGTGCGTCATCTGGCTTCCTGCATAGATAAAGCTGGGTACCATCTGCATAACAATGAAAATGTATGTTATGCCTTCACATCATAGTGTTTAAGGGAAGCATGTACAATGTTTCTGTACTGTGGTGAAATCTGAAATTGTAAAATCTTACTGAAACTCTTCAAATAAACCGTTCCTCTGCAGATGATCAGTTAGCTGTTTTACAATTACTCTTTCAAGAATTTTGGAGAGAAAAGGAAGGTTGGAGATTTGTCTATAATTAGCTAAGACAGCTGGGTCAGTGATGGCTTTTTAAGTAACGGTTTAATTACAGCCACTTTAAACATCTGTGGTACATAGCGAAATAATAAAGACAGATTGATCAAAATTGAAGCATTAATTACTGGTAGTACCTCTAGTGGGAATGGGGTTTAATGGATATGTTGATGGTTCTGAGGAAGTAACTATTGAAGTTCAATGTAAATACAGAAAGATAAATTGGAGAGTCTAAACAAATATGAGCAACACTGAAAGCAGCTGGACATGAACATTTTAGTGCACTGCCACAACATAGTGAAAGATCCTGTACATGTATTCAAAATTTATATTCAGTTAATTCCAGTCAGTAACTCAGTCTGAGAACATGGAAGCCTGCCCTATTATAGCCCAAATCCGAATCATTCAGACACACAGAAAATACTAGTTGTATTGGTTGGTCTACTTAAATAATTTCTAGGTTTTTAGTCAGAGACCAGCCTGATCAGGTTTTAGAGAAAAGTACAAACAAGAGACAATATTTCCCCCTGTCCTCATCCGAACACCATCATCAGTTGTAATATTGCAAATGAAAGTAACTATAAATAAATACACACAAAGAAATCACATAGCACATGGAAGGAGGTCAAATGACTTATAGGAGATGAAGTCCATTGTGTGTGCCAGAGAAAAGGTGTTTCCAGCAAGTAATGGTGTTGTGCCTGTCATAGAAGCTTTAAAGAGGTTTTATTAAATAAAAACAAAACTAAACACAAAACACTGGACTAAAAAAAAAAAGCATAGAAATTGTGCATTGTGGTTAGCCTGAGTGGACACAACAAATGGAAGGAGACAAATCAGGCAACCAGGAGAAGTGGGTCACAAAGTCAGCAGAAAGTGTAACCAATGTGTAAAAGAATAATAACTGAAACAATATCCGTAACAGTGGAGGACAATTTATTCAAGGTTTGACAGCAGTTCACCGTCCATGTCCAATCTCCCATACCTTTTTCTGGACTGGAGCATGTATGTCCTTAATAACAGCATACCATCATCATGACCTTTCTCACATCTGCTATGCATGTGTAATTCAAAGCAAGCTTAAGTCTAACAATAACGAAAAGATCTCTTATGGGCAGATATAGCTTCAATTAGAGTTTCTGCCCTTTATCTAAAAAAACCCCCAAAAGAGAACAAACAGAAAATTTGTTGCAACTACACTTCCATTGATATCAATTATAACTAATTTCTGCTTAACCCTGGGTCGTGCAAATATGCCCTTTCACTTATGGAGTCTCTTTTCGCAGTCAATTTAAAATAAAACCACAATGTCCTCAATAAATAACATGAGAGTATCTTCTCCAATGATAACTCAACTCAACTTATTCTTTGGAATAAAATATAAGATAGCTGGCCTGCATTATAAAAAAAAACATTCTATTTAGAGCTCTATACATATGGATCGTGTCTGTGAGGGCTTTGATCCAAATACTCGATGGTTCAGAAGAATATGTAGCAGCAGCTGCTATCTCCTCTCAATGGCACCGGCAGGACCGCAGCCCCTTGAAAATCTGAAAAGAAGGTCTCCTCACCGCTAGCAGGAGGATGAATAACAAAGGCTTTAACGCTGTTGCATGTATAAAATCTCACAGCAGCCTCAAACAAGCTTGCTCTGCCATGGCTACAGACCAAGTGAGCTCTCTCTATACTGTAGAGGGAACAACAGTAAAGTGTGCTAGTTCAAATGCTCACATATCACTCATTGAGTTATGGGATCATTTTTGCAGTTTCAGAAAGCATATTTCACGTCCATCTTAATGCACTACAACCGTATCCAAATGACATGCAAACTCATTTACAATGGTGGACAAAGTACTCAACTCTAGTACTTAAGTAACAACATTGATACTCATGCTTTTTCCTCAACTACAGTACAAGTAAAAGTTGCTCAGTAAAAAGTTTACTTAAGTTAAAGTACTTACTTTTGAAAATACTTAAGTATTCAAAAATACATGCATTTAAAAATACTCAAGTATTCAAAAGTACAAATTACATTTTCTAATATGAGTACATTGTTGTAGTTTTGAGTGCTTTTACCGAACCTCGTAACTTGCTGAAACCACCTGATAATGTATTGACATGTAGAACCACTCTGCATCAAAATGTCTGCACCACCTGTAAAAAACTAATCATAAAAATACAATTAAAAAAAATAGGACATAGGATTTTTTAAATTTACCATAAAAAAGGAGGTTTTTATTTTTAAATGCACACATTATAAGATTAATATCATGTGTATATGTCCTTAATTGCCAAAGAATCATCTAATGTATGTGGCTCACACATATTGTATGCCAGCTATTTTTCTTAATGTTTTCTTTAAAGAAGAGACTATGAGTCGTGGGGGACCAGCCTAGCCATGCTAGTCACCAGCCTCTCCACAGCTAACACTAGTGAGCAGTCTCCTTCTCGTTTGCCAGCGCCGGTGTTCTGACGATCTGTGCTACCTTGTCTGATTTTCCTACCGTAGCTCATCTAGATACAGTAGCTCTGTCTATCTGTTGGTGCTACCTTTCACAAACTGCTTGCTTCATGTTTACATACAGAATGGTGCAAGCCTCCTAATCAGGTTAGCTGCTTCAGAATGAATATAGCCTCTGCAACAAAAACGTAGCCTCCACTGGGTGTGCTATATTCCTAATTTTGGCACTGGAACGGCACCATACTTTCCCTCTCACGTGTCGCCAAGCTCAACACAATAATGGTCAGCTTTATTTCAATCATCGGCCATGGCATTAAACCGCAACCGCTTAAACCTCAGTCAACTTCATTTAAAGTTTTTATCTAAATTGAAAAAGGACCATGACAATGTGTTTTCTCACGTTGGGCGGCAAGTTCTTAAATGAAGAAATATAGTTTGTTCGTGGTGAACACAGAAGACATTTAAATTCATACAAACTATTTTTTAGTCCTGAAATCTCAAACATTGAGCTGAACTATGGCCATGGGTGCAGTGGTTTCTCCGCTAGATTTTCTCCAGCTGCCTCCATTGCTGATTTCTGTTTGAATGAAAGCTCACGGTGACGATGGCGTAATTCCAAATCATAGGTGTGGGCGGAGACTGTGATTGGTGTCCCTTCTTGTGAGGTGCATAGTGTGCGGCCAATTGCATTTCAGTAAAGAAAAACAGCAACAGAGGACTACAAAGCTCTGCTGAGCCAAAAGAACGAGTCACGACGAGCTTTCTAGAAATGTAGTCGAGTCGAAAGTACAATATTTGTCTCTGAAATGTAGTGGAGTGAAAGCCATAAGTTCACCAAAAAATAAATACTCAAGTAAAAATTCTCAAAAAATGTACTTAAGTACAGTACTCAAGTAAATTTACGTTACTGTCCACCACTGCTCATTTACCAAAGTGCGCTTAACATGGTGACTAATTCTTATGTTTACTAGCTTTCCTGCGATTAGCACTTGGCACACTAAAAACCATTAACAACACATCACATTGCAGTGTGATGAACTAATAACCTATAGAGAGGAATAATAAGGCATCATTTTTACCTAGCAGGAGGATGAATATAATGATATTGTTCAACTTCAAGAGACTTTCAGACAACGGTTGGTCCATCCAAAAGATCCGTTTCCTAAACATCAAACGAGTAACCTGGTATATGCGGTCAAGTGCAGTGAATAGTGCAAAGATCTGTATATATCGGTAGACAAAACAACAGCTCAGCAAACACTGGACAAGACTCAGCTCGTCCCATCCACTTACAACCAAAACAACATGATGTACACAATTTGGAAAGCAAGGACACGTAGTTTGAGAGAGGTGTTAAGGAATCCACCTATGTTAAAGTGGAAATATCTTCACTAAACAGATGAGGGTGACTGAGACGTCTGAGAGTCTGCACAGGTCCTTCCTTCTCTTCGTCTTTGGAGCAGTGAGATCATCTGTATCATCAGCAGGCATCGCTGCTGTTTCAAGAGGGATATTCTCCTTAGAGGAAACATATAAAAAAAAAATAGAAATTGTATGACTGATTTAACAGTCGTGGTATTAATGTTGACAACATTTTGGCAACACATTCATTCACTAAATGAATTATAAACTATTTATTTCTTTTATGATTATATTTCAAGCTCTACATCTCTGTTGTTAATCTGTTTTTAATGGAACCACGGTGGTCTTCAACATCTTATTGAAGCTTGGGTCCAGAGCACAGGCTATGACAATGAGTTCTAGAGTTGCTGCATTACTGCATTGGTCTCTGAGATAATAATAATAATAATAACAATAATAATAATAATAACAATAATAATTATTATTATAACAACTTGTATTTATACAGCGCCTTTCACGAAACCCAAGGATCCTGAACAAAGAGAAAAAACAAACACACTAAGAATTGAAGGCCTTTTTGAACAAATGGTTTTTTTTAACAGTTTCTTAAAAGTGTCCATTGCCAAGCAGGGAGAGAATTCCAGAGAGTAGGGGCTTCCACACTGAAGGCTCTGTCCCCAAAGGTATGGCAGTTGGACAGTGAGCAGAGCCAAGGCTGAAGACCATAATGTCCGAGGCTGTTTATATGGATGCAAGAGGTTGGAAAAATACTGAGGGGCCTAAGCATTGAGGGATTTGTAAGTGAGTAGAAGAATCTTATACATGATGCGAGACTTTACTGGGAGCTAATGTAGCTTAATAAGGGTGGGAGGGATGTGTTGCTGGACCTTAGTGCGGGTTAGAAGTCTGGCAGCTGAATTCTGGACATACTGGAGCCTGTCCAGGGCTTTGTCAGAGATCCCAAGCAAGACCCCATTGCAGTAGTCCAGCTGAGGGGTGACAAAGGCATGGATCAGGGTCCCTGCTATAGAATCAGTAAGTAGAGGCTGGAGCACAGAGATGTTTATAAGGTGGAAAAAGGCTGTTTTAGAGACTGATTTAATATGATTCTTGAATAAAAGTGTGGAGTATAAGATAACACCCAAGTAGTAGACATACGGTGAGTTGGGGGCCACAACCAGGAGTTCTGTTTTGTTACTGTTTAGCTTAAGAAGATTAAGTGACGTCCAGGTTTTAATTTCATGTAGAAAACTGACAAGAGATTAAGGGGGGGGCTGAGAGGAGGGTTTGGTACTAAGATAAAGTTGACTCTCTTCAGCGTAGGAAAACTAAGACCATGGTGACGGATTATCTGACCAGGGGGACGCATGCAGATGGTGAAGAAACGGGGTCCAAGCACAGAATCTTGGGGCACACCTTTGTGAACTGGAGCAGAGGTGGAGCGGGAGCCTCCCACTGTGACAAACTGTGTACGGCTGGAGAGGTAAGACTGAAACCAGGAGAGTGCAGTGCCAGTGAGACCAAGATAGCTGGATAGACGAGTAAGAAGGATGGTATTGGAAATGGTGTCAAAAGCAGCAGAAAGGAACGGTTTATTTGAAGATTTTCAGTCAGGTTTCAGAATTCATCAAAGCACAGAAACAGCATTAGTGAAGGTTACAAATGATCTTTGTAGAGCCTCTGACAGTGAACTCATCTCTGTGCTTGTCCTGTTGGACCTCAGTGCAGCTTTTGATACTGTTGATCATAACATTTTATTACAGAGACTAGAGCATGCTGTAGGTATTAAAGGTACTGCACTGCAGTGCTTTGAATCTTACTTATCTACTGCAATTTGTTCATGTAAATGGGGAGTCTTCTTCACACACTAAGGCTAATTATGGAGTTCCACAGGGTTCTGTGCTTGGACCAATCTTATTTACATTATTCATGCTTCTCTTAGGCAGATTAGAAAGCATTGCATTAATTTTCATTGTTATGCAGATGATACTCAGCTTTATCTACCTATGAAGCCAGATGACACATATCAATTAGTTAAACTGCAGGAATGCCTTAAAGACATAAAGGACTGGATGACCTCTAATTTCCTGCTTCTAAATTCAGATAAAACTGAAGTTCTTGTGCTCGGCCCCACAAATCTTAGAAACATGGTGTCTAACCAGATACTTACTCTGGATGGTATTACCTTGACCTCCAGTAACACTGTGAGAAAGGTTGGAGTTATTTTTGACCAGGATATGTCCGTAAATGCACATATTAAACAAATATGTAGGACTGCTTTTTTCCATTTGTGCAATATTGTCAAAATTAGAAACATCCTTTGCTAATTCATGCATTTATTACTTCTAG
>VUQK01026822.1:21926-35025 GCA_015106715.1 Bujurquina vittata
TCTGGCCCGGAGCTGCTCTGATTCCTGCTGAGCACGCAGGTCATCAGTTAGATATGATTATGATTCCCCTGTTTGGAGTAGAACTCTTCATTTGAAAAGGGGTTAAAATTTTGCCAAAATCTAAGGAAATTAAGAGCTGTGCACACACGTTGTGGCTGTCCTCTTATGTCAGATGAGCTCGTGTTCAGACTATTGTGTAGAACATCTTGACCTTACATTTTAATATAGATTTACAGCGCCCAATATCTTAATAAGAGTTTAGTGAGGACAGATGAGAGCAATAACTCACTGATGCATTTGCCTTGTCAGTGTCGTCATGACGACACTGATCGCGCTCAGTACCAAGAAAGGTAGCCCAATTTGTCATGATATGATATGTGGAAGTAATTTTTAATGTGACATTTGCTAATAATGATTTGAACCTTCCACTCAACCACTGTAACACTTTTGGCTCTTTAAAAGCACTTGGTTAGCCTAAGTCTTCTTCACAACGCCTGATGTGTTTTCAGTTTCTAAATATGATCTGTGGAGTTCTTGTTTTGACTGAAGTCAGCAGAATAGGACCTTTTTTTACAGCTGCCTCTTGTTTTGTTACTATTATTTAGTGAAACTTTCCATGTCCAATTTTATTGGAAAGTGAGGAGGGAAAATGAGGAGCTCTAGAGGGGTTATTTTTTACTGCATTTTTTTTTTACATGGACCTTTGTGATCAGATCTTTTTTTTAGTTTATCAGATTAAAGTATTTATAATTTCCCTTTTTCTTACTCAGTGTTTTCTTTGCTCTTTCTTTTTCTTTAGACCCATTCAAAAGCTGAACAACTAACAGCCTTGCCAACCAACAAAGAAGATGCAAAAAAGACCTTGGGAGGACTTTTAAAATGGCTGAGGCTAGATAGAAGCAGGGCTGTTTTGTATGAAGAAATGATCCATGTTTACCTGCATCCATGCAGCTCCAGGGCATCTTTTAATGATGCCTCATTTTGTCCTCTTGAATAACTTTTGGCCCACTCTGAAAAAGGTCCTCCATTTTGATTTGCAACACCGTCTGTCAATGTTCCCCTGCCTCTGACCTCTCTGCCGCCATGCGGTTAGACCAATGAGGCTCCGAGAGCCCTTCGTTACGTGTCTGTGAGGTCTCCTCCCCACTCTATGGAGGCTGAGTCCAGCCATCCGGCTGATGGGGAGCGCTCTGGACGGCAAGCGCAGCAGCATGTGACATCTGAATCTTCAATAGGCTCTTGTCCACCTCAGCAGCCCCAGCAGCCTCCTAACCCTCATCCTGTACACAGAGCCTTGGGCCGCCTACAGAACCGCCAACCCAAGCGCACTGACCTGCTTCGGTTACAGCAGCAGCAAGCAGTAGCATGGCAGCATTCAGACACCCCAGGTCCCTCGGGAGGCAGCTTCTTCTCTACAGCGTCCTCATCAACCTTATCTCTCCCCTCTACTTCCTCCACCCAGGGTGAGCATGCTCATGGGGTTCCATCTCACTCCAGCCAGCAGGGCCTAGAAGGGGTTAGCTCACCCAGGAAAGGGGAGAAGAAACCACAAAAACCAGGGAAATATGTGTGCACTTACTGTGGCCGTCCATGTGCCAAGCCAAGCGTTCTTCAGAAACACATACGCTCACATACAGGAGAAAGACCCTACCCATGTGCCCCCTGTGGGTTTTCCTTTAAGACGAAGAGCAACTTGTACAAGCACCGCAAGTCCCATGCCCATCGTATTAAAGCAGGTCTTGCGTCCAGTCGTGATGAGCCCAGTTTGAGTGGGGCAGAAGGCAGTGGTGCTGGAGAAGACCACGAGGAACACACAGAAGGAGAAAGCACCGAGTCTGAGGAAGAGACAGGCCAGCACAGAAAATCCTCTAAAGAGATGCTTGGGCAGCATAGAAAAGGAGGTAAAGATCGCCTGGGAAGGTCAGAGGAGAGCCAGAGGCCCGAAGACTCCCATGCTGTCAAGCAAAGACTTGCACTGAGGCTTAGTGAAAGAAAACGTGGGCCCATGGCTTCTCCAGATGACCCGCCCTCCTCCCTCTCCACCTCATCTTCTTCTCTTGGCCCCGGCAGTAAGGGCAGCACGGAATCTGGCTACTTCTCTGGATCAGGTAGTACAGACATATCCCAAGTTAGCCCCCCCAGTTCCAGTGCCAAAACCTACGCAGAAATTATTCTAGGGAAGTATGGAAGGCTGGGAGGGCAGCAACGTAGTCCCCACCAGCAGCAGCCTCATTCTTCACATTCCTCATCCTCAGGACCAGAGGAGAAGAACATCTCCTTTGCTGTACCCAAAACCCAAGTAATAGAACACATTACCAAGCTCATCACTATCAACGAAGCAGTAGTAGACACAAGTGAGATCGACAGTGTTAAGCCTCGACGCTCCTCGCTGTCACGGAAGAGCAGCATGGAGTCAGCTAAATTTACTGCCCCTAAAGATCCCTATAGCTTTGAGCCCAAAGGAGAAGCCGCAGGCCCCAGTGGTATGAGGCACATCCATAATCTTGATGCCGATCCACCGGGTACACAGGAGCAGTCAGCAGTGCCTCTGCTTAGAAGCCACTCAATGCCAACATCTACCAGCCAAGGAGAGCCCTTCACTTCTGGCACCATGTCACCCAGAGGTTACCGTCTCTGCCAGTCTTTTGATGAGCAGCAAGCAGTGGTAGCAGAGATGAGGATTGGCAATGCCCAGCGTATGCTCAAGCGCCAGCCTGCCATAGAGGTTCCGCTGGGAGCTGAGTTAATGATGGAGGAGCCCAGTCCCACTGCCTCCTCCTCAGAAAGAGCCACTGAACTAGCCAGGCAGCCGCAACAACAACAACAGCAAAAGAGTCCCAGTGTGTTTGAATGTGGAGCATGTGGGGCCCACTTCCAAGACAGTGACGTCTTCGAGGCCCACAGAGGCATTTGCCCAGGGCAGGAACAAGAGAGTAGGGATGCAAGTAAAGCAGGCAGTGGGGATCGTCCATTGATGATGCATTATAAGTTTAGAGCATTGGCTATGGCTGTGAGGAAGAGAAGGAAAGAGGAGAGTCTGGAGGAGGATCCTCCCAGCCCTGGACCTATAGCTGTGTCAGGCAGCTCTGAAAGCCTCGCTTCAGTGCCACGGAGACCAGAGCAGAACCAGGCTCTCTCAGGTTTGTATATCTCTAGTAGTATATTATGTTCAGTCGCCAAAAAAACATATTAAGTTGCATAAGCAGTAAATTTCTTCTCTTTAAGACCTTTTTTCATCTTTTTTTAGCAGATATGTAGGTTATCATATAGCTAAATAGCTAAGCAAACATATACAAAGAGTGAATACCAAAATCAGCATCATTGTTTTAAAGTTAATCATAAACTATTCCATATCAAGTAACAATACACTGTAGATAAGTTCACAAAATGCTAAATGGCATAATTCACGAGTCTAAAACTAATTTCATATAATGGGAGCTAATTTTGTTTGTCTCTAGGTGTTTCCTTACAGACTGAGCCAAATCAACAGCAGCAGGACAGGAAGGGAGTGTCTGTCATCCAACACACTAGTTCTTTTGAGAAGCAAGAGAGTATATCTATGGAAAGTCAAGAACCAGACCTCAGAGAGAGTCAGCAAACACAGCAACCTGAGCCAAAACCATCACCCTCTACATCTCGCCTCATCCGCCAGCCAAATATCCAAGTGCCAGAAATCCTTGTTACTGTGGAGCCTGATGCTGAAATGCCATCTGTGTCACCCCCACTGACAGCATCCTCATCAAAGGTAGAGCTACTCTTTTGAATTATTTATTTATTACAGTTTTCATACAATATCAGGTTGGCATTCATTATCATTGTCTGAAATAAGATACTAAATTTATAAACAATTTATCCGTCCTAGGAGGTAGAGAGAGTAGAGGAGTTCCACTGGCCTCAGCGCAGCCAAACATTGGCCCAGCTCCCTGCAGAGAAGCTGCCACCAAAGAAGAAAAGACTCAGGCTGGCAGAAGCTACCCAGTCCTCTGGGGAGTCTAGCTTTGAGTCTATGTCTTTGCCTCGCAGCCCCAGTCAAGAAAGCAACATCTCAAGCATTTCTGTGTCTTTTGAGGATGCAGCACAATCAGAGCAAGCTGCCCGAGGTCCCAGTAGCCAAAGCTCCCAGATGTTGATGGTGCCATCTTCTTCTCACCAACACCACCAAAGCCACAAGGAGATGAGGCGCTCAGCCTCAGAGCAGGCCCCAGCTAGTCCACAACAAACAGAGCAGGTCCCAGAGACCAGAAGTAAGTCGTTTGACTATGGCTCTCTGTCTCCTCAGCAGTCGGCATCCTCCTGGAAAGAAAGGAGAAAGTGTCTTCTTGTGAAGCATGCTGCCTTAGGGGAACCAGAGCAGGAACTGGGGGGCAGAACTAGTCAGCTGTCCAGAGCAGAGAGTCCGCAACCTGGTCCTTCTCACTCTAACCTTCCTCCTCTGTACTCCACTGGAGTCAGCTCTCAGATCAGCCTGGATGCCACTGGAGAGACCTTGCACCTGTTACAGCCACAAATCTCTCTGTCCTATCAGGAGGTGCTTTCTTTGCAACCCAGAGGCCAACAAGCATTCCCCCCAGGATCCTTGTCCCAGCTACTCCCTGTCACCACAGCCATATCTGAACTACTGTCCACCCAAATCATTCAAAGATCGTTTTCACAGTCACACACGGGATCTCCTCCTATACATATACATCCAGCACAAATCCACATGGCTGAAAGGTTGGGAATACCACTCCATCAGCTTCCCCCCCTTGTCCCTCGTCACATTTCTTCAAGGAATGCATCTGGTCAGGCTGTGTACCTGCCTGTTCCTCCAAGATTTACCACATACATCCCTTCCGCTCACACTACAGAGAGCAGACCCTCTATTTCTTCTGTCTCTTCTCCACTGACTCAACAGTCCCTTGTAACAATGTCCTACCGCCACCCGAGGCCGGTCATTGCCACATGCCTGGCACAGCTTGCACCAGTAGTGTCCCTTGTGGTGCCAGTACGCCTCCAGACTCATATACCTACATATGCCAGTGCAATGTATACCACACTGTCCCAGCTTCTGGTTTCCACCCGCTCACAGGAACCAGTTTCTTGCACGGCTATGGTCATCATGGGCCAGGTAGACCGGGAGATGCTGCCAAGGACTTACTTGACTGTCCCCTCTCCAGATGTCAAGAGCCTTCTTCCTTTGTCTCTGTCATCGGAGCTGGCCTCAGGCTCTGGAGAGGGATACGGTCCACTGGGGGCAGGAGGAAGTAAGCGTATGCTATCTCCTGCAGCCAGTCTTGAGCTCAGCACAGAAGCCCAGCGTCACCAGAAAAGAGTTAAGGAGGAAGAGGAGGAGGAGGAGGAGGAGGAGGAGCATCATAAGTCAGGAGAAGAGAAGGGCCATGTGGAACCAAAGGCTGGACAGGAACAAGAAAGCAAAGCCACCGGTAAAAAGCTGGAAGAGGGACAAAATAAATCCGATGTGTTAGAAGTAACAAGTGCAGATGTGCAGGGGCAGCCGGAACAAGAAACAAGGAAAAATGAGAGGGAAGAAAAGGTGGGGGAGAAGGAAGCAACTGAGAAGATCAGTCAAAAACAGAAAGTAGTGTTAGCTGTGGAAGAGGGGGCAAGCACCTCTTCATTCCCCAGCCTCCACACTTCCACCTCAGTCAACTGGTGCTACCAAAAGTATGTCAAACCCAACCCATCTCCTCAGAGGGACCCTCGCACCTCAGTTTACTCTACCTGGAGTGTCAGCGCTCACAACCCCAACTTGCCAGGCATCAGCACTAAGGTGGCCTTGTCTCTGCTGTGCTCGAAACAGAAGCACACTTCTGAGATTTACACCATGGCCACGGCCCCAACGCCAGCCAAAGGCAAAGTGGCCCCTGAGAACAGCAGGAGCCCACATGTGTCAGAGGTAAACATAAACACAATAAACATACATTTACTGAATTTGTTTACACAATAACCCATCACGAGCTGTTTAGGTCTTGAACGCTGCTCCTTGTTAGAAGGCAAAGATCTGCAGTCTTCATCTCTTTAGGCTGGTGACTGCAGGTATTAGCATACTAGCAAAACACACTTACTGTCAACGGTAGAGTTGTGCCGTAGGGGACCATGTTAGTGAAACATAATGAAAAATCAGCAAGATACTCTTTGAACTACTAGAATTCAATTTAATTCTGCTTTAATAACACTTAACAATTTATTATAAGTTGTTTTGAATTTTTCCATGTGTGTCTTGAGTGTAGGTACATGCCACCCCACCCAGCACCCTCACTGAAATAAAGGAACAACAGCAGCCTGAAAAGGAAGAAAACAAAGAGATGCAAGAAGTGGAAACACCATCCACCTCCAAACAGAGCGAGCCCTCTCGGGTTTGCATCTTTGAAGGAGGGTAAGAATCTTTTAATTCAGTAGTTGCAAAATATGGCAGTGCCTCATTACACATTTTTTTCCCGTAACAAACCGATACCTGGTGACTGCAAAACAGCCGCTATGGAGAGCTGACAAGAGTGCGCAGAGAAATATAATAACAGATGGGAGGCCACGGGTCCAGAGGGACTTCATTTGTACCTGCAGCCAAGCTTTTTCCTCTCACTGCTGGCACGAATGCCTGTGTTTTAGAGTGTTAATTTGGAGAGATAGCAGTGTCTGTGTGTGCGTTTGTGTGTGCCTTTGTGTGTGCGACAGGGGGGAAAAGGTTGTCTCTAACTTTATGAGACTCTCATTAATATTTTTTATGGTTATAAAAAGTCACACAGAGGCACAGTGTGAAGCAGTCTGCAAGCAGGCAGAGTCCCAGTTGGGGCTGTCATGTTTGTCTGCAGACCAGAACAGGGTAACATATAAATGTCTTAGTGATTTTTCCCAGCACCGCCTGTCTTGTTCCCCGGGTTTAAGTGTCGAGAGCTAAAGTTTCCCCAGCAGATGATTCTGATTAAATCTTTTCACACTGAAACGATGATAGAAATAGAAAATATTAAAAGGATAGAAACTTTAGAGTGGTGGAAAGGTGTAAAAGATTGCCTTACGGGGAGAATTTCATGTAATCTGGTTTTCCTTTTGGTATCTTTTTTTCCTTTTTGGTAATGATAGTTTTTTTTTCAGGAATGTCAACACTTGGCAAAGCCTGTGTTTCATGCTTAGGTGCATGAATATCTAGTGTGAAGACGCTGTCTTCACACTAGATAAGTAACAGTAGTGTAACAGTAGATAAGGTGCTGAACTTCACATGCATTCCGAAAGTGCACTTTCATCCACACAAAAACCCAGAGGTGCTGCCCATTTTGCTCTGGCAGCTCTTCCAGTTTTACTTACCTATGCATTATTTTTGTTTCATTCCCTCCAAACCTCCTCTGTGTCCTCCCTGTTTCTGTGCATCACCACCCCTTGATGTCCTTCTGCATTTCCTCCATGCATGCAAATGGCCACAGCTACTCAGTCTTGAAGAGAACAGAATGCTTTTCATGCTGACTCATTATCTCCATCTCCCTTTTGTCAGGACTTTGAAATCATAGCTGTGTGCCACTCATTTGATTCTAGAGAGCAGTCTTTTATGAATATGCATCATGCAGCTTTGTTTACGTTCCAGTGACTTGCCAGATTTTATCCTCATCCAGAGTCCTCTAGAGTTTAATAGCACCACACTTTCATCTGAATAACACATCTCAGGAAATGGGCAACAATAGATGCTTTTTCATAGTCGTGGCAAAAGTCTGGGGAACTCGATGTGGGCATCAGCTGAACTGATTCGGTGAAAACATGCTTGATTTCTCTGGTGCAAATGGTTAACCATTTAGATGTGTTACTTTGTAACACTTTAACTGTGCCAGTGAGTTGGATTACAGCATGTGAGTTAAACAGAGACGATATTTGTCAAAAATATTAGTTTAGCCAAATTCTTTCCCTGATTAAGTTTGTTTCAGTACCTTTTGTAGGTCCTTTTGATTGGGAGCATTATTCTCTCCACCATCTACCAAGGCAGTCATAAAGCCTAAAAACAATATTTTCGATTGAATGTACCGAGAGACGTGCTGCTGACTTAATGCTTGAGAAGTGAAGTGAAACTTCTGCCATGGTTTTATTTATTTATTTATTTATTTTTCTGGGACGTGGGTGGATATTTTTAGCAGGAGCAAGAAATACATGCCAGGTAAACAGTAACCAGCTCCTGAATGAATACAACACAATGTCACTGTTGAGGCTTTTTCACAGTTGTGTAACATTTTGTTATGATTTGCTGTTACTGGTTCTGTTATACAACTGGGAACATTCACAGCCTGGTCTCTTGTAGATGTCTTGCACATCCTGTAATTAAGCACAGCACTCATTGGATATTTACAATTCGGAATGATTTGTAAGTTTCCCCATGAGCAGTGAATTTTTCATAGAGGACAATTCATTCGGATATAAGACATCTGTGGTACACTGCGTCTGCAAATAGCCTTTTAGTAAACATCAAGCTTGTGGAAAAACAATGTTTTTATAGACTAAACCTAAATGTGTCGCCTGATTTTTATATGTAGGATCTATTTTAGGTTGGTGGCCATAGCCAGGCTTCCCTTCCCTCTCTTTAGCTGCTGCTGTTGTTGGCAGGGCCACCCGATCGCAGCAGAATAGCTGGTATTCTTTGCACTCCCAGGGTGTAGTGGAGGGAACAGGGACTCAGTGCTGTAGGGGTTTTGGTGGGGCTTCCCCAACCTACCACCATAAAGAAAGCTTTGTTTCCCAGTTTTGTGTGAGTGCGTGCGTGTGTGCGTGCATGCCTGCGTTTTATGCCATAAACACAGACTACCTTCCACAGTTTATTATCATTAAATCTACTGAGTGTGTAATGTGAAGAAGAAAGGATGATGACTGCACTCTGCAGTAATCATCTGACTATTTTTCAACTCATATTTGGGGGGTTTGGGGTCTGCTGCTTTCATTATCATCTTCTGGCCTCTTAGCAGCTGTTTTCTGGGTTTAACTGAAAACCAGATGATGGACATAATGCTCCGTCTCTCGGATAAATCAAGAAATCTTTGTGCGTATGTCTGCGTGTCTCACCTTGACCTGTCTCATCAAACATTCAAACATCAGATCCACTTCAAATTTGGCAGGTGCGCTGCTGAGGACACAAGTAAGTGCAGTGCCGAATTTGAGGTTATTTGGATGAGCGGGTTTCATATTTTTCCTGCGGTTTTCTGCTACTATTGTTTTGCTCAGGTTGACTGTTCTGTGCAGGCTGGGATAAGAGTCATTGTGAATACAGTCATTTCCCTAATGCATTCTCTAGGCCCTTGCCACAAAGCTAAACCATCACAACTAGGTGACAAATTAAATTCAGAGGGCAAAAAAGGTCTACACTTTGCAATTTTTATAAAGCCGTAATGAAAAATGATCTAAGCTGAATTTTAGTGGCATAAAAATTGGTAAAGTTTTCTTTCATTTGCTTCCAAAATCAAATTAATTCAGCTTAGTTTCCTGCATATTTTTTTCCCTGGTTATCCACACCCCACCTGCTGCAGCTCAATGCAAACTCCACGCAGAAAGGCCCCTTCTGACCGGGAGGGTTGAGGAGACCACAGCTGTAACCCCTGCCATACTAATCTTATTTATTAATTTGTTTGCCAGCGTGGTAGCCGTGCCACACAGCACCACAAGAAACTTTGGGAAATTTGGGCACAGTTGTAAAAAGCATGATTACTTGGTTCCCAGAGGTTATGTTGAAGCAAGCAGCCAATATAAGTCAACTTCCTGTTTGATTATTTTGCATCTGCCTCAATTAGCTCTGCTCTCAGGCTTGCTTTATGTGTATTTATTAGCAGTAGCACACACACTCATTGAGTGAATATATGCTTGTAGTGGCGCTCTTTTGAGTACAGAAATGATCTGGCTGTTTCACATCAATTGATTTGCCTGCAAGTGACACATTTATTGGGGACTGCACTAGTTTGGAAGCTAAAGAGAGGAATGTTTTTCAAGAGTAGACAGAGATATGAAATTTCAAAGATGGGATATTATTGAACTTATAATCACCAGCTGGCCTGAAAAATAACTCTAAAGGAATCCTAATGTTTCCTGCTCACCATTACCGTGATAAGTTTCCAAATGGGTAAAGTGAATGTTGTGTTTTCACCTTGTTCCGTTTTCCTCAAGTGAGCCAAAATCTAACAAGTGCAGCTTTAAGATTCGCCGTCTCTGATCTCTTATCTGTCTGTTTTTCATAGGTATAAGTCCAATGAAGAGTATGTTTATGTGAGAGGTCGCGGGCGGGGAAAGTACATATGTGGGGAGTGTGGCATCCGCTGCAAGAAGCCAAGCATGCTGAAAAAGCACATCAGAACACACACTGATGTCCGTCCATACATTTGCAAACACTGCAACTTTGCCTTCAAAACCAAAGGTGATTGGAAAATTTGGATTTTACTTAAAATGTGAACTGCGCTTAAGTTCCTCCCGTTATATAATGTAAAATCCCTCTTTATGCCCACTGATCACATTGTGGCTGTGCTGCTGAAATAATCTCATTAGTCTTAAACGCTTTTCTTTTTCCTTCCTAGGAAACCTTACAAAACACATGAAGTCAAAGGCTCACGGGAAAAAATGCCAGGCCATGGGAGTATCTGAGTCATCACTGGATGAGCTGGAGAGCGAGGAAACAGGTACTTCAGGGGGTGGGGCTGAATCTCACATACTTCCCTTCCCCTGTGGAGAAATATTGGTGCACAGCTGGATGAACTTCTGCCTGTGAAGAATAGTAGCTGTTCAGCACTGACAGCTTATGCAACACTATGTTCTATTCTCCTCCCTCTGGCCTTGCATAAGAAATCTGAAAAAGTATAAGATAAATAAATGAAGAATACAGAGCATGCCACAGCGTCCTGATGATGTTGCAACAGTCTGGCTGCTGTAACTCGTTCTTAAGGATGTGTTGCCGGTATATAGCGATACAAAGCTGAACACTTTTGCCACAGTTGACACCTCCCCGTCTGAGCCACAAAAGAGCCTCAAAGCCCTCACGATCTCCTCCCTAACCTTCCTCTGCAACCCCTCCTCTCTCGCTGTCTCTTTCTTGCTGGCAGACTACACTCATCACAGCCAAGGATGCACCATTTAAACTGTCTTTCCATTCACAAGGCTGTTGAGATAGTTTGTGAATAGAGGCATGGTGCTTTTCAATTAAATTCCATGCTTTTCATTCTCAGTCTATTTATAAACGTGTTTGATGGGTGCTGGGTTTGGTTTGTCCTTCGCTTTACTGTTCTTACTCTTTGTGCTTGCTCTGTTAGGATGTTTTGGGACTTTTGCATGAGGATTTATGGCACGACTTTGTACATTCATTACAGGAGTTATAGGTTAACAGTGTTGTTGAGAAAAGATATTTAAAGAATGTGTGCTTTTCTGTGTCTGCACAAACAGCAGGGAGTGAAGAACGTGTGTGCGGCTCAGAGGAGCAGGAGGAGCATCAGTTTTCTGATGTGGAGGAGTCCGATGACGATGAAGACAATGATGATGATGACGATGATGAAGAGGAAGAGGAGTCCACATCCCACGAGGACCCGCCATCCTCTGTTTCGTCTGACACGCACCCGTCAACAGGGGGACGTTCCAGCTCCAGCAGACACTCTAAGCAAGGCACTCCTGACCCCGAGCCCCCAGGTCCCACTCCCTGCACCAGTCAGGAGCCCTCCCCACGTGGAATTTGGCCCAGCAGAAGAGCTGCCTCGCCGGGTAGCAGGAGAGCAACATTCTCCCGGCGAGGGTGGAAGGCATCTCCTCGAGCCTTCTCCCCAAGCAGTGAGAGCTGTTCCCCCAGCCGCAGCCTCTCCCCCCGCCTGGAGTATTCGTTACCTATCCACAGCCTCTCTCCAAGAACCGAGCTGTCCTCACCCAGCCGTCACGTCTCACCCTCCCCCGAAAGAGGACCTTCTCCCATCAGACCCCTTTCTCCTCTCCGTCCCCTTTCACCCAGCTGCTATCGGTCATCTCAAGTTCCGACACCTCCCTCACCCCTGGGAGTGCAGCACAGAACCCCTGGATACTTGCCCTGGGAGAGCCCTGGTACATCAGGTAGTTTTGTCAAACTGGTAAGTTCATTTTAATTTTTTTTTTGAGTACAGTATACATTTTCATAGATGAGTCATAGATCGGTGAGTACACATTCAAACAGTGAAACATTAAGCAAGCTATGTATGTTCTCTTTTGAAAAGATCTGAGGGTGCAGTACTTTGTGTACTCGTAGAGCAGGTTCATGAGTTGCAATGATGTAGTCTGTGCTCCTCCTACAGGAGAAAAGGGGAACAGCAGGAGAGGGGCCAGCATGGTCAGAAACCAGCCTGTTTCCACCTGCTTTTCGCATTTCCACTTGTGAGGGTTATCCTGGCCACCAAACAGCAGACAACATCTTCAGCCATCTTCCCATGCACTCCCAGCAAGCCAAGGTCCCTTATCTGATGATTCCAATAGGAGGGATCCAAATGGTACAGGCAAGACCAAGGTCCCACCCTACTACCCCCTCATCCCCAACATCTCCCCCACTGGAGGGGCCGTCACTGTCCAGATTTGAAACATACTGGGGCGGGACCCCTAGAACTCAAGGGCTTAGGACTCCTGGAGACCACTGGTCAGAGCGCCAGACAACAGGAACCAGCCAGTCAGGGCAGCAAGGTCTTAGCACAGCACTAACATTTTCCAAACTAGAGTTGGAGACCACAGACTCAAAGCAATATGGCAGCTCACATAGCTCCGTCCACACCCACGGGTCTGCTGCTGAGACCACCGAACACTTCGCCAGAGACAGTTGTTCAAGAGCACCCCCTAGCCTAGCAGCACCAGTAGCCTCAAGTGTTGTTGGACAACAGCCGGAGAGAGAGGAACAACCATGTGGTAGTGATCTGGTGGAGCGAGGAGCTAAAGGAGACTCAGCCAGAGGAGACCAGAGCACTTAACATTGTCTACACTTTGATGCATCGTGCATCCGATTTTGCTTTATTGGTTGCTACACTATTGTTTTTTATTGCTTTGTTTTTATACATTTTTCAATACTATTGTTAATTTAAATGTTTGTTCATTGGCAATATTCAGGTTTGTTATAAAGATGCACTTTTTCTTTATGAGAACAATATTTCTGTAT
>VUQK01026833.1:0-10000 GCA_015106715.1 Bujurquina vittata
GCGCTTGGGGCCTCGTGCCTGTGCTCTCGGCTCGTGCTGGGGGGGCCGGTCTACCCGGGGGGGTGGGCTACTCACTGCCTTGCGCTCTCTGGGCTCCTGCCCATTGGCTGTGGGTGCTCCGTCCGAGGTCTTCCTCCCTCCTTCTCTGCGGGTGCGCACGGTTGTCATGGGATGTGCGGCGTCAGATCTTCTGAGCTCCTGGTGGGCTGTGGATGGCCCGATTCCTTGGGGTTCGTCCCGGCTTACCTCTAGGTCTGAGGAGACTGGTTGTGGCTTCTTACCACCTTTATTGAGTATGTTCCATGACAGAAGAACATGCACACACACAAAATTACAACATGACTGGATGTATGTGTGTAAATGGATGAGTTGGTGTATATGGCTATGCATGGGTTTGTGCGCATGCACATAGCATGTCTCTGTGTGTGTGTGTGTGTGTGTGTGTGTATGTGTGTATTTGTATGTGTGTATTTGTATGTATGTATGTGTATATATGCAAATATATCTTTCTTGGGTTTTTTTTAGTTTTTTCTTTCTTCTTTTTTTTCCTCTTTCTTCTCTCTTCTTTTTCACTTTATTTTTTTCCCCCGCCTGTCAGAACTGGCATAAATAAATAAAATAAAAAACTAACAGGAACAGCCTATAGACAACCTATAGAGCGCTTCCTGTAAAGTAAATATGTTTGGTCCAAGAGTGCGTTCAGATTATCGATCTGAGACAAGACAGACAAGAGCTAGCATAAAAAGCAGGACATGACTAAACACAACAGAAATGCAGACTTGACACAAAGAACACAAAATAAAAAGGAATTACGTACAAATGTACTGTAAGCAAGAACAAAACTCAGACAACTAAGCTGAGAAGATACAAATCACCCCTAACAAAGAACATGAACAAGAAAACCACAACAAAACCTGAAAATGTAACTAAGAAACCAACATGAAATCTCTGAAAGTACACACAAAAAAATATTCCAGACACTACAATAAACAGAGACTCACACACTAAATAACTGGAAACTGAAAGCACAGTGTCACAAACACAGGTAAACTGCAGCCAACAGTGCACTATACTGTAGTTGCATGAATAAATAATGAATATTGCATTTACGGGTGAGTTTTTTTTTGTTAGTTTTTTTTTAATTGATCGAGGGAGATTGTGGTGATGTCAGTGCTCTTTCTGTAGTTTTAGGATTTAGTGAGAGCCCACTCTGTCATCCACTCATGGATCACTTGCCTTTCCTCCCCTGCTGCTCTTTCTTTGCGCCAAAATAAATAACAGAGTAGGTTAACGCTGCCTACGATTTGGCAATATAGTGTATGAAGACAAAGGAGAAAACACCAAGAGAAAATGTGTGGGTTTAATAAGAGATCGTCCCTGTTGGTGTTCAGGTGTACAGACACTAGAGGGAGGCAACCACAAGTTTAAACACTACAACGGCCCAGAAAAAGCTGCAGGAGGGTTTCCTTTTTGCCTGCTGGACCAGTAATGGCCTCAAAGCCCAGTTTTTGGTACCAGTATGATTCCATATCAGTCTTTCCTTGTCAGGATGACTGCATGAATCCATCAGTCCATCCAGACACTGATGAATGTTGGATTTAAACTATGGGCCTTTCTCACAGAGTACATTTTGATATGAGTCAGATGACCTGATCCTATTTTTTCAGGTGATAGTGTTTTTCTTGCTGTATCATTGTATCGTTGCTATGACTTACTGGAACAGTTGAGCACAGCTGAGTCATCACAGTATAATTGCGCTTTTCCTTCCATGACTAGTCAGATATATTGCTGTGAAAATCCTAATGCAGCCAAAGCAGAGGTTCTTTTGGTACTGTCGAAACTGAACTCCATTATTTCGTTGGATATTATGTTTAAGATGTTGCTCTATTGAATTGATGCAGACATATCAAATGTATCAATCAGACAAGCTGGATTTATATACCATTGATTTATAGAGCAACACACACCAGAAATTACAGAATTCATGTGACAGTCAAAGATGAGTAGTTAACATAACACTTACAGTAAATCACCTTTCTTCCTTATTCTGATGCTCAGTTTGAACTTTAGCAAGTGAGCTTGACCTCATCTGCATGCCTAAATGCATCATGTGACTGGCTGATTAGATATTTGCTTTATCAAGGAGGTGAAGTAGGTGTATAAGATAACTAACGCAACATAGTGTGATTACAATTATGATGCATAACTTGAAATAACTCAATTATTATGCACTTTGTGGACTTGGTTTTGAATTGGTAAGCTAGAAATCAGCACTTAACCTGGACTGCAGACTCTCAGCACACTCAAAGCACCCCGTGCATTAAAGAAATCCAGATGATAAGAGAGTTTACTTTTTACTTGATGTGTTAGGGGTCACGGTGTCACAATAGAAATAGGAAAAGGTTGTGCTTTTACTATACCTCCCAAATATTACCATTTCCAAAAGGCTGTCGTAGTCTTTGCTTGAGAAGCAAACCTTCTGAGCTCCATATCCTTCATTGTTTCTGCTGTTAGTCATGCTTTCACGGTACATATCCCCCTACTAAAACTGTTCAGTTCGTCACAGACTTGCTCAACAGGCCTTATGGCAGGATTGCATTTCACAATAGCAGCAGTAGTTGGGTAATGCTGAATCATATTTTTCAGCCTACTTTAAACACGCTCTGACGAGTACTGGTGTGTCGGTTTTCCCTGCAACCTCACACGTCTTTAATTTATCAAGATTTATCCTGATTCTTTTTATTCCTTTATACGTTATTCTGTTTGTCTGTGCAGTTGAAACCTTGCGTAATGATTTTGGTTTGTTTACGTTTCGAGGAAGGAAACACTTCTCCAGTAACATGATTGTAACTGTGGTGGCTTCCTGAAATATTCAAACTGTCAGAGTCAATATAATGTTTGCAGTAATGCTCGCTTCATGAAATAAGTGCCATGTATTTCCCATTTCGTATTCACTTCCTCAGATTTGGACCACACAGACGCCCTCTTAGCTGACAGCCTTCGTGACACTCATGAAGTCATTTGGGAGGGAGAGCCCTGCAAAGCTATGATTGGCACCAGTCAGTCGAAGGGGAAAAAAAGTCATATGTTGTTTTGGGTTTTTTTTTTTTAAAGGAGGAAGGGGTTGAAGATTGGAAAGTCCCGTCAAGCTTCCAATGTTTGTCTGTCGAGCTCAGACAATAAGGCCAGCTAGCCACAACTCATCAGGGAGCAGGAAGCAGGGATGACAGAGGGTGGGAGAGTGCAGCAGGAGTCTGCAGCCCCTTCAGGAAGCACCAGTGGGCTCACACACGTGTTACTGGCTGGTAGTGTGGACTATTAAGACCCAGGAGGAAACAGGTGCCATCAGCTTCATTGTTTCCTCACCAGCAACCAAGAAAAAACTA
Source organism: Bujurquina vittata (assembly GCA_015106715.1). Taxonomy (NCBI): domain Eukaryota; kingdom Metazoa; phylum Chordata; class Actinopteri; order Cichliformes; family Cichlidae; genus Bujurquina; species Bujurquina vittata. The sequence goes on from VUQK01026833.1 coordinate 3,387, forward strand.
AACAAAAACGAAAGAAAATAAATGGCGGGACGAATTTGACTTAACAGAAGATGTGATTCATGGGTAAAAAGAGTTTGCTAATGAGAGGAAGGAAGTCAAGGGAGGTGAAAGGCTGGAGGCAGAGAGCGCCTGATAATGGGTCAATTTTAGTCATCTAGTGGTTTTACACATTTGTCTAACAAGCAAAAGATCCTCTGTTCTATCCCGGGAGGGGATGCAAATCCCTTTGGGGTTGCATCAGGAAGGGCACTCAGTGTGAAGCCTGCCACCTCAAACATGTGGAGCGACCCTTTGTGAATAAGGGAGCAGAGGAAAGTAATTTCCTTAAAATATAGTGCTGCACAGTGTGACACATAAATGAAACACCAAACACCAAGTTTCCAATTAATATAAAAATGATTTAATTTAAGTTGTACAAAACCATCTTTGTCCAGCAAATGACCTCTTACAAATAAAAATCGAACATTATTACATTTTTAATTGCGTTCAGTTGTCTTATTTAAGAGCCTGTTTAATAAAAGTCATTTGATTTCTTCACTTTTTATTCAGTAAAGTACAAAAGTCCTTTGCCTGCTTGGACTGTAGCAGATACAGTGGGCTCCGGGCCATAAGGTTAAGATAAATCAAAGTTAAATACACATTAAAGAAAGAAACTTCAGTAACTTAACACTGATTAAGTGCTTCACTGCTCTTAAAAGCCACGTCCATTCTAATTTACACCCAAACACCGTCTCCTTCAGAAAACCTGTTTTATCTTTCCTGCAAACTTTCACATACACACATTTATTCACAACTCAGTGTGTGCACACAAACACACAACCGGCAACATTTTACCTGCCGCTCCACGTCCTGTCCCTTCTTTACACCTCATCACAAACCCTCAAACAAAACTTTCTTTAATCATCTTTATCGTGAATTACCAAAGCATTAGTGTAACAGCTATGTGTAAACGGCCGTCTCTTACTACAAATGTAATCCATTTGTATTTTTTCATCTATTCTTTTTTGCGATGCCATCTGGTCATCAGCTTGAGAATTTACCACCTCTTTTCAAAGCTAGATAACAATTTTGCAACTGACAAGTGAGTTAATCAACCAAATTTCACATTCTGACAGATTCAGATTATTTAGGTAACACAGTGACCAGTGTTCCAGCAGTGATGGATGATCCTCTTCAGCAGGCCTGCAGTATAGGCTGGTACGGCTCAGTCAGCACTTTGTAGCGGATCTTGGTGTTGGTGACGGCCCCGTGCTTCTGCCGCAGGTGCAGACGCAGCTGGCTCTTGTGTCGGAAATGCAGGTCACACTTTTCACACTGGAAAACAAGGCGTACGCACACTAGAGGTCAGGAACATGACAGGATGATGCTTTTTATGCTGTGATTTTTCTTTAAATGCACCCGCCACAGGTAACTCACGGTGTAAGGCTTTTCTCCAGTGTGGATGCGCAGGTGACTCTTCAGCGTCTGCAGGTGGCGGAACCGGGTGCCGCAGGTGTTGCAGGGGTAAGGCTTCTCCCCTGTGTGAATCAACACGTGGGCCCTGAGGTGGGCAACCTAACACCGAGGCAAAGCACACAAACAGGATGAGAGGTGCAAAGATTCAAATGTTCAGTCTACATGAACTAGTGTGATGCTGCTGGAGACAGAGAACAAAACAATATGCTGGCATGGCAAACATCTGTGTTATCATTAAGCTCTCATTAAAGTCCCCTCATGCAGTCATTTGGTCCTCACCTGAACAAACCGCGCCCCGCAGGTGTCACAGCGGTAAGGTTTCTCTCCAGAGTGAATCCGTGAGTGAGTCTTCAGGTTGGCCGGTCGGTTGAACTGAGCGCCGCACACATTACAGCGGTAAGGCTTGTCACCTGCCGGGGGGAAGCACATTGTTACATGTTTGTTTTTCAAACTCTAAACTACAGACAGAGCATGAAAGTAAATTAGAACAATTTAAAGACTCACCTGAGCAGGCGGGTTTGGCTCCTTGAAGGTTGCCAGAATAACAGTAGGACATGTAGTAGCTTTCACGCTTGACAGGATGCTGGCTGTGACGGGCAGCTTCTGGATGAGAAGCGTGAGATTTCAGGAATAAAATGTAAGTTTACAATAACACCAGAGAAAGAAGGACTATATTTCCTGTATATTTAGTGTGTACCTACCTTGTCTCTCCTTGTTAGAAGGAGGCACTGTTGGGTGGTCTCCAGAGGGTTGTGGCCCGAGGGGAGGGGCTCGGCCAGAACCCTCGTAGCAGGAGGCCTGCCCCTGTCTGAGGAAGAGGGGGTCAAAATGTTTTATAAATACTTACAATCTTTCTATTTTTTCTGTTTTCCCTTTATTGAAATCTGTCCAGTTTACCTATCAATCTGACCGGGCACTTCTCCAGACCACGCCTCTGTCGCTGCGTTTGGTGTCGAGTCAACAGCGGGTGATGCTCGATTTTGGGGTTCCTCCATCTCCTCTACTTTCACTGCACTGGCAGCACAGAGTGGGTTGAGGACAATGTATTTGTATTTCTTCCAGTTGCAGGCCTTTGGGTCTGGTGTGGCTTTGGCATCACTCTGAAGAAACACACAAAACATCAGATTTACAATTGTGGCAGCAACTCCCCGAATTCCTGTAAATCAAATAATTTCCCTGAGACATACCACAAGGTTTTTGTTGCAGGTCTCAGATGCAGCAGGAGAGTTCGGTTGGCAGCTGGAGCGGGCGGGGCTGCTTGGAGACAAAGTCGGGCTGCCCATGAGAGGTGACTCAGGTTCTCCTTTCAGTTCTTTTGACCTGGGCTGAAAGCTGGGGAAAGCCCCTGGCTTGAGAGAGCCCCCAGCCACCACAGGGATCCTGCAGGAAAAACAAAGGAAGTGCTGTAATGAGCTAAACCTGTCAAGGGACAAAGGCACATAAACCAAAGTACTTCTGGCACTGTGCAAACAAAGGTTCAAAGTGATAAACAAGCTTGAAAAGTAGGAGGTGCACAAAGAAAGGCATGCTCTGTTCATTTAATTGTTCAGTTTCACACCTAATTTTCTTACCTGGTTGCTGCTGCTGTTGGCAGGAATCGCAGGGGTCCTGGATTAGGCAAATCTCCTCCTTTGGGGGCTACAGAGGCTACAGACACCCTGGAGTCCAGCTCCAGCTGGAGGTGTCTGGCACTCATATTCTCAGAGCTGAAAAAGATTGCAAATTCAAATCAATCCAGTTTAATGCACCATTACATCCTTTATTAATCCAACAAACTCTGTCTGAACACCACGTGGCCCTTTCGTGACCCTCACCAGTGCAGCTGCATGAAATCCCGGCAGGTATCAGCCACGTGGTCCATCTTCAGGTAGACAGCAACAGCCAACACCCCGGAGACGATGCTTGGCGTCAGAGGGAGGCAGGAGGTGTACATGAAGTCTAGCAGCAGTGAGACGCTGGAAGGGTCCAACGAGGTGGGGAGAGACACGGTCATGAGCTGCTCCCCGCTGCCACCACAGCCCTGAAGCAACGCGCGGCGGGAATACAGCGAGTAGAAGAAACCACTGAGAAGAGAGAGGAAGGCAGAAAAACTTAAAGACTGGCAGTTCTGTAAACACCAATCTGCAGTGCTTTTAAGAGAAGAAATGGGCGAAAGGGGATGGGAAGGAGAAAACAATGGATGTCCCAAGTGGAAGGAAACTGAGGACTCATGATGAGAAAACAAAATTAGAAGGACAAAAACAACTGAGTCAGCCACAGAGGGTGGTGCAAGATGCATCACACATGTTATTGTGCTCTAAAACAAGAAGAGGAGAGAATACTGCTCATTCTACACCAGGTAAATTCTGACAGCAAAAAGGCTGCACCAACCTGCAGGCCACGAGCACAGCACAGTGCGCCTGCAAGTGCACGTTGCCGACAATGAGGGTGGTGTCGGTCAGGATGCTTCGATGCCGGAGTTCATTCAGGTTCAGCAGCACATCATTGGAGTGGCGAGTGAACTCCTTCACGAATCCTTCAGCTGGAGCTGCAGCCCTCATCCCCTGCCCTCTGTTGACCCTGCATCCCTCCAACACTTCCATCATGCTCATCTGGATCTTTAGGGAAGGCGTTTAGGTAAAACAGTAGGTGAAGAAGTGCACATCATATGCATGATTGCATTACTGTAGTTTGGATATCTGTGTAAGATGCACAGCACTTACCTGTGTGTAACTGAAAGAATAAATATACTGGAGTGTCCCAGACACATCCGTTAGGCGAGACCAGCTCCCTACTCGTACCTTTGAGGAAAAAACAAGACGTGCATATTTAACTTTATTGTTTGCAATATTAAAATCCAAGTTAATATGGAACAAATGCCAGCAGCGTGCACTTTTAAATTATCTGAACAAATCAAACAGTTTGTCATTATTTTCTGAAAATCAATTACTTTAAAATTGTGCTTCAAGGTCTGTTTAAAGAAGACTAAGATTATTAATATTTCTGCATAATAATACACAAGGTAATCTAAGCAAATGATAATTAGGCAAGTCATTTTTTAAAAAAGTGAATACAATTAGTATTTCCGACTTACCCCGACCAGCAGGGACGAGAATTAACGTGCGCTGCACTGACGTCAAAACCCTTTGGCTCAGTGTTCAGTCCACGGTCAAAGATGTGGAGCGAGGGATCACCCACAGCCTGCGCTGGCTCTGAGCAGCACTGTGAGGAGAGGCTGAAGGGAGGGTGCTCTTTATAATGTCATTCAGGAAGCCCCCTTACAACCAGAGCAGCTCGTTTCCGCTTTCCTCAATGGGCCCACGCGCACACTGGAACCAACGCAGGAAAAAGCTCTGCATGGCTCAGGCTCCAGGCCCTAAGTATTTTTAGGGGTCTATTAGTTTTTCTAAACGCCCCCCCATAGTTCTGCACAAAGTAATAGCAGGAAAGCATCTCGTGTTTTCGTGCCACGTTGAAAAAAATATATGTGAGGACCTTTGGGGACATGTGGTACGTGTCTGGTTATCCAGGGGTAAGCCAGAGAACATCCCCCACCAACGCTTTCCTGCCCTTCACCTCTCTCCTGGACAGAGGAAACTGCTTGGCAGGAAGCTGGAACACCAACATATTGTTGGATAAACAAGTTATGCTCTCATCTTTATAAATGAGGAGTTTTTATTATTATTAATGCAAACTTTGCTCATTTTTGCATGCACAACTTCTCATGATCCATGATTATATCAATTAGATTTAATAAGTACTGCCATTCAACTACAAATTGTCATTGTTGAGTCAAACAGGTCAGTATAATGGGCATTCATAAGTGCTCCACCACACTATCCGGAAGCTTCTGGCTTGATGCCTTAGAGCAAAGGCTACGTGTTATGAGGACCAGAAGGAAGGAAGCAAGACAAAATTGATCATTATAAATGGGAGACACCTCTCAGTGCTGAAAAACAACCCCTACCCCACCCTGACTGAGAGAAATGCAGCCGGCAGATGTGCAGGAACTTCCCCCCCCACACACACACACACACACACACACACAGACAAACGCACAAACTTATTATGTATCCTGTAAAGTTGCTCAGAGACATGGATAAAGAAAAAAAACACCCGCTCAGGACATCCGTCAATAATAAAGCAGGCAGGAGATAAGGGAGGAGATATGGAGACCTGGACTGGGGGCAGGGAGGTGTTAATAGAGTGAGGGGACAAAGGCTTGGAGGTTATGAATATCAAACAAAAAAAAAAAAGCGGAAAGCTACCTCATCGTTAGCACAGCCCTCACAGATGATCGGACACGGTACAGTTAATTCAGGTACAGCAAAAGTGAACTATGAACTGTGTTTCCTCCACATCAGAGCATTTTACAGGAGACCTTGAAGACGACGTAGAAAAAAATCTCCAAGGTTGGCTTCTTAGAAGCGTTCTTATTCAGCAGTACTGTGAAAGGAAGCTGGAATTCTTTATTCCATTTGTGGTGAAACTCGCAAACATTGTTTTCTGTAATGTAAAACAATGAGGGCAGGGTGAGATGCTCAAGAGAAAAAAAATCCTATTTGAACTTAAACTCTCGCCTTTTATCCATGTGAAGTGCACTGTGAGGACAGGAGATCTCAGGGGTTTGTGGGGTTTGATACTCTTTACAATGGAGAACATTTCCAAATAGTTAATTGATTTTATGTTAGGCTATTAGGCAAGCTGTGTTACATTTAAATAATTAAGTAACCTCAACTGATAAGTGGAATCAAAAACCTAATATACCAAAGCAAAAGAGCTGCACTTAAAATTGATTCAAATGAACTTTATACAACTTGAACAAATGTTAGCTATATTTAAAAAGCTCAGTCGCCCAGGATTCAAGATTCTTTATTGTCACAGATGTGTGAATCATGGTGGATCTCATAACAGCTAAATCTTTCCAACACACTAGAAATCACGTCACACATTCACAAGAATCAAAGTCTAAACACAACACAAGAGAAATATAATCACAACGCAACTAAATTAACATCATCAGTCCAGTGAATCTGTGCTAGCCATTGCAGAAACATTCCTTACTCAAATGCAAAGTATTAAATGAAACAAGTCTGCACAACTGTGCTCCTCAATATAAAGATAAAGAGTTAATAGATAAGAGATAACTTGATATAAGTAAGCAAACTAAACTAATTTAG
>VUQK01026836.1:25191-35847 GCA_015106715.1 Bujurquina vittata
GCGGGACCCCACCCCCCCCACAAAACCCCCCCAGCATAAACCCAAAAAAGGAAAAAAAAAAAAAAAAAAAAAAAAGAAAAAAGAGTCCCGCTCACTTTCCTCTGGCCCGGTATGGACTTGTCATCTGTAAAGGATCTGCACCGGAAAAGACAAAACAAAGGAGCCGTTCATTACTGTGTTTAGAAGCAGTCTGCGTGTGTGTGTGTGTTTGCCTCATTGCGTATGCTATAAGCAAACAAACAAGACACAGGGAAGCACAAACCAACAGGGAAGCCTGCAACAAAAGTGAAATTGTGTGGGAAGACTATGACAGATGTTTATAGTTTGGCCCACAGTTGAAATGCGACCTCATTGCAGTATGTTTTAACAGCTGTTTCTCTCCGTCTCTGTCCCTGTTTTTTCTTTTTCTGCGCCTTCTCTCAGGTTTTTAAGTCATGATGCAAGAATCTGGGACGGAGGCGACGACCAACGGCCCAGCCAATGAAAATGGAGGAGCAAGTGTGGAGGGAGTACCCAGAGAGGGACGACCAAAAAGTGCCACACCATCAGCGGAAGTGACTGCAGCAGACCTTTTGCATCTCCAGCAGCACCAGGTAGACCATTCACACCTGTCTTCACTTTATTAAGCCATGTCAACAGCAGGCCCAATCCGCCTCTTAAAGTGCCTCTTAATATTTAATTCCTCTTCAAAGTACATCTAGTTCATAAACACATTATTATTATTATTTATGTATATTGAGGCCCTTTTTGAATATTTAAAGAAGGGGAAGTGCTCTTCCTGTATGATTGTTTGGTTGTGAATGTGTTTATTGTAGCATGCAGCATCTGCATTTCGATCAAATATTTATTATGATGTTCTGACATATTTTAAGTATGTAGGTGTCACAGGATTTTGTAGACAGTTAAGGAACCATGACGTCCAATTGGATGACAGCGTTTTCCTCCGGCTCATTGTAAACACACCTCACACTCAAAACTAATGCCACACTCTGCTGTACTAACCAATGAGGTGAGGAGACAGACGCCGGCGTTATCGTCAGTGAAGCCGAAACATTTTCACCATCTCCGACTTGAGGCAAACAGACAAGCTCTTTCTGTTGGTGTCAGCGTTATGTGTGGCACACGACACTGTGTTTAAGGAAACAACACTGAAAAGATCAGTGTGTCTTCTGCTATCTTGGTCTTTGCGACAGCACAACTAGGGTTGTTGTCAGGAGCTGTTTGGTGATGATGCACGGGCTCTGTGCCGTTGTCTGTTGTCACAGCGCATCCATCAGCATTTGTACAGGGAGCCAAACAAAGCTGTAGCATGGAACAAGGGGGATATGGCATTGTAAGACACAGAGCTGAGCAATAACTTATTATTAGTATTATCATTTATCAACAGTATTCTGATGATATGACATCTGGACACTGATGAGCATTTCTGTTTTCCGAAATGATGACAACCAGCAAATTCATTCATGACTCACATTGACAATAGGATTAAAAAGCTTAGCATTTTTAAAAAGTCATTGCTTGGCATTTTGGGTGATTTTATATACAGGTAAATATATTTATAATAGTAGTGGTTCACATAAGTTTTTTATTGTAATATGAAAAACCAACAACTTAATATGTGTAGCTCAGATTTTGCTTTAGCAATAACATGACCAGGGTTTGTGCCAGGAACTTTGTTAGGCCACATAAACTTGTAGCACTATTCCCCCGCTGTAATGCTAATTGGTAATTGTGTGGTAGCACAGGCGGAACAGCAGGGCTACCAGTCTGCAGCTCTGCATGCAGGAGAGACACTGGGCAGTTTCACAATACCAACATGAAGAGAAAGTAATGTGTAGTGACCAGTAGGAATGGTTTAGTCAATATAAGTGGCCATAAGTGAATGGCTATGAGCTGAACACACCCAATAAATTTTTAAACTTATTTGTAGTTTATTTATGTGTAAAAATGGTTACCGGGAACAGTAAACCTAAAAGATGAATTAATGAATTTAACCAAAAAAAATAAAAACCTCTTTTATGCTTTGGACTAGCAGGGGATCAACTTAGTCTCAGCAGGCTGCTGAGACTACCCTGTAGGCATTACCCTGTAGTCACTACTTTAACATTGTCATTTTGTTTCTACCAGTGTTTTTCCTTGTAATTGTAGAGCATCATTGTATGTAAATCTAAATAATTTGTCAAACATACACTTTAAGCAAAAGGATGCTTTAAGTGTCATTATCCTAAGGTGTGTGCTTTGGAACAAGATGCCTCTGTTAATTACATTTTCTGTTAGTGAGTGGTAGAAGAAGTGTTGGTTGTTCAGTAAGTACAAAGGATGAGTCAGTGCGTGTTCTCATTTTCAGTCTTTTTAGTCTTTGAAGCCTTTAGGCCTCTCCAGATCCTCCCCACTACCCCAGCTAGACCCCAGACCCCCACCTCCCACCCATCTTTTTTCCAGCTCCGAATGAGCATGTCGTCAGTGAGAAAATCACAGCCATACTGAATTCATTACTGCAGTAGTCACACAAAACCATGGATAAAATTTCAATAACTGCAGGCCACAGTTGAGTAAACAGTTGCACTGAAACTTAATTCCTGTTGACTTTTCCTTCATTCTTTGCCAGGGGCACATTCTGATTCGCTGTGCAAAGACAACAGGGTTACAACTTTGATAAATGTGAGGCAGGGGAGAGAGAGCGAAAAGTGTCATGGATGTGCACTTGACACCAAGAAGGGATGGAAATAAAGCCTTCCCACCAGAATAGAGCCAGTCGTCCAAGCATGCTCCCTGTTTTCAAGTCATCCAGAAAGAACTATTGCTCTCCAGCATTTGCCCTGGCATTTACAGGAAGGAAAAACCAGCAGCTCGCTTCCATCCTGCTTCAATATATTGCAGTCACATTTTCTGCCCCCATTCTCTACTGTGGCAAATAACTAAATAATTCTGGGTTTATGCAATTTGAACAAATCCAGTGGTGATTTTGTGTGGCCTGCATGCAGGGAGGTGTATTAATTGTTGTGTGTAATAAATGACGCGTGGATGGGAACGAAGGATGAGATGTCTCACTCTCAGCTCCTGGCACTGGACTTTGATACTACTTACCACAGCAGCGTTACTGGCAAGACAGGCAGGCAGTCTTTTTATTCTCCCATTAGACTAACCGAGGATTTTCCCTCATGCACCATGAACCATGTTAATTGTCCCCAGGGCATTACGATCTTCACTCACTTACTTGATAAATTTTTACTTTTGTGACATTTCACAGGCTTCCTTTTAAGTTTTATTTGTGGCTTGCGCTAATACACCTCTAACTGACACACAGAGAGGTTTTTTTTCTGCATTCTTTGTTCTCCACAACATATCCAAGAAGCCATTACCCCTTTAGGTGACGCAAAAATCAATCTAAAATGTTTTCAGACTCAAAGTGCAAATGTCTGAGGAGTCCCTTGAGTGAGCCGGAACAACAAACCTGGCAGTGGCATATCATTTATTCTTATTAGGGAACATAACTATGAAAGACAGTCCTCATTAATAAAGATGGGGGATGAAATAATTGTAATCTGTTTGATCATCTTGATTCTGACAGGGGAATTCATCTTGTTGACTAGTCAGATTTGGGGGAAGTGGACCATAAGCTTGAATTAAGCATGTCTATTAGTAAGTCAAATATTTTTTTTAGGGCAAAAAAGGTGCTGCGTTTCTTCTTTTTTCCCTGAGATGCTGTTGAAATTCAGCAGATTTCTCTATAGGAGGAACTTGATGTCCTGTCTGATGTGTTGTAAGGGTTAGACATTTGGGTGCAATAGTAAATATTTGTTGTGCATCTTGTTGCTGTGCTCGGTGTGTTTGCTATTGCTCATGTATTATTAATAAATGTCTCTTTTATAGCATGAACATTTTTTTTAATCTTTTCTTTTCATAGCACATGTGTCTGCACCCCTGAACCTGACTGTTTATTTGCTTTCTGTTTTTGTTTGTGTTGCAGAAGTTGTGGTTTTAACGTTATCCACATGAGGAAGTGAAGATACTGCAGGGGCGAAAATAAAACAACAGCAATAGTATGAAAAAGTTTTGCAATAACCTGTTTTGTGATTTGTGATTTAAATGATTTTGCAACAGGAAACTGTGTTGTGAAGCTGTAGTTGTCACATAAACGCACAGTGACAGTAACATTGTTAGGGACATCGTGTTAGCGCTAGAGCTGTTGTCTTCAGGATATTCACATTTCCTGTGATATTTGGCCATTTTCAGCAAAGCGGTCTCACCTGTTTAAGCATGCAAGTTACTCTGACTCTGAATTTAGTTCATTTGATTCAACTGTGGAGCATTAAATATTAATATCCTGTCTTTTAGATCAGCCATTTAAATAAACTTACTGATCTCTAAAATATCTTCTTTTCATGATTAATCACTGTTTACCGAAAACAGTGATTAATAATTGCTTTTCTTTTATTGCGTACACACCTATACAAGCCTACCTCTCGTCCTGTCTGCCTGTGTGGTTGAAGTGTCTTTCGTGTTGCATGTACATAGAGGAGAGAGTGACATCCATAACAGTGGCCACAGAAACAGCTGAGTGGGCACACATTCTGTGCTTGCATAATGCAAATCATACAGTGTCCCTTGTGGAGGCTCAAGAAGATGGAGCTGCACATCGTAACTGTTCTCTGATGGCGAAGTGTTCCATGATAAGCCTTACTTTCCCAGTATTCTCACACAGGTACACAAACAGAATAGAAGCCCAAAGGCCAGGCCTTCAAGTGTAGGACCTGCTGGTTTCAGGCATCCAGTCCACATTATGGGCTAATGGTCAGACTGAGAGAGTTAACAGCACCGGGTCAGAGAGGAGGCCAGAGAGCATTTTCTGCCTCAGATCTCTGCTAATCGTATGCACTCTGCAGCAGAGCTGAGGGCAAGAGAGAGCGCGTACTATCCCCAGATTGAAATACATACACTGTTACACAAGAAGAACGCACTCTTATCACTGCGCCTTTGAATTGAATTCCTGCCAGTATCTCTGTATTTGCTCTACAGCAGAATTAGATAGATGTGTGCAGTGCAATGCTGAATATTTAACATGCATGATAAAGGCTTCTTTGCACTGTGTGCTTTCTGACCAATAGCTTTACTGCACTACAGTGGCTTCATGGTGTAGTGGTTTGTGCATCACACTGAAAGGATACTCAGCATCTTTAGGAGCTCTCAGGTATCTTCGTGTATACTGTTCATATTCACGGGAGGCCAAGCAAAGGCTCCGGCTTATTGGAAAATCTGGCAGAGAGGATAACATCAGTGTTATGACACTGCATATTGCCCTAAATTGCTTATTGGTAAAATGATAGTGCTCGTCCAATTTGAATAATTTTATGGAATCCCTCACAGAACAGTTTAATTATGTTATCACACAACTGGCAACATCTGTCTTTATACCACAGCACATGACAGTTTTATTACAGGCTGAATTTTTTTGCTGGTTCTGGCAATTGATGTGTGATCTGATTAATAATCACACAGATGGAGGTGAAAATTGAACAGCGATGTGTTGCTATGTCGAAAAAAGGGAAATAATTATTAAAGGGAAAAAAAAAACAGCCTCTGTCTCTGAAAATATCCCGGCCGTTTTCACTAACGCTCAGAATCCCCTTAGTTGAATCATCTCTTTTTTAAACACTGTTACACACATTCATAAATCTGAAAACAAAATGTGTTTAGTCTAGGTGCAGCTTCTCATATCCTTTTGTCACCCAGGTTTTCTTAGTGAACTTTCAGGAGGTAAACCACCCAGCACCTCATCTTCGGCTTATGGACGCTTTCCAAAACAGCCTATGAACTCATCCATTTTGTTGAGTCTACCTCCAGCTGCCACTCTCTGACTGACAAGAGATGAAGCGCAGGTTGCATGTGTGCCGAAACCCAGAGTTTAAAATAGTTGACTGTTGCTTGGGTCGACATCCTGTTTACACACCCTGCCTATGTGGGCAGAAGGAGGGGGATCACAGGGGTTGTTTGACAGTGTGGTAATCAGAATGGACACACTCAGAAGCACACACACACATTCAGACACACTCACTCATCTCTCCCTGTAGCTCAGAGCAAAAATATGCTCTGAAGTAACTTTTTTCTTTCTTTTTTTTTTTACCCCTACATAAAATAAAACATGTTAATGGAGACACTGACAAAAGTTGATTTATGCTTGCATGGGTCAGGGCTGTAAAAGTTCTAATAGCAAAGCAAAAGAAAAATTCAGATAAAGCTAAAAATTAAAACATGACACAGGCAAGAGAAACAGTTTCTGTGATCAGTGGCATTCTCATAGATGTCATAGTGTAATGGTTATTTACAAAGATTTTCATCCATTCTAAATCATCAGGAAGTCTTTTTAGAGTTTTCCAAATTTTAAAGGCAAGACATCTGGTTAATACAGGCTGTTTTCTAAACATTTGGCCTGTAATTAATCTCGTTTTTGTTTGCATTTGCATGATAAATACAGGCTTGGGAAGTTCAAAGTTAATCAGCAAACCTCTCTAAATTCCAGGAGATCATTTGACTAAATAGGTTCCTTTTTATAACATATTAGCTAGAGAACATTTGAAATATCTGATAGTATCAGTGGTGTTACCGACAAGCTGCCTATAAACCAGGGTTTTGGAATAAACAGATGGCTGAAAAGTGTTGAGATACTAACAAGATTTATTATATTAATCTGGCAATTTGGGTTCATCCTCAGTCTTTAGTTAGTGGAAAAATTGTGGAATCTGTCAAGGAAGTGTGGATGCACAAATGCCTCCCATGTAAATCATGCAAGTGTATGCTGGTATCATTAGGAAGAGTGAAGTGGCTCTCATTGTGTGGTGCCCGGATCGTCTTTGATGGGCATGGTCTGCGTGTTTGTGCTGAAGTGGGCAACTCTAAACTTTGAGCAGGTGTCTGAAGCAGCTGGCTGGAGGCAGACAGGGAAACACGTCTACATCGGTTCAGTATTAAATGGCTTAGAGAGAGAGAGGACTAATGCATCCTCAATGTTTTATTTAAAGTAGTGCCAGCAACAGCTTCTGAATGCTCCACATCAACATGGACACACAAATCATTACACACACGCACACTCACACACACACACACACACACACACACACACACACACACACACTCTATCTCTCTCAGGCAAACAGAGTAATTTAGCACTGTTTAGCTGAACAACTTGTGTGTTTAGTGTTGTAAATAAGTAACCGTTTTAACAGGGCCTCGGGAGGCTGTGGTTGGGAAAGTACACGCTCAGACATGACTAGCTTTAATGGCCATTGTCAAAACACAGTTTAAACAAAACCCTTTCTTCACCCTATTGGAATGTTTACATTTAGTTGAATAATAATCCCATTTTAAGGAGATGCTGTTCTGTAAGGATAGCCAATCTGACCCAATTTATTAGGGATAGACTTAAGGATGCACAATTCCTCATGGGAAAACATTCAAGCGCAGTGCCTATTCATTTTTAATGAGAGCACTACTTTAAAAACTTCATAGAATTAATATGTATTAGTGAAGTCTTTCCTGTGCAGAAAACTTCAGGGTAATTAATATTCATAGGCTGTGCTTGTTAACACCCCCAATGCTTGTGCAATGTAGATCCAATTAACATAGAATGGACCCTAAGGATTTGGGTAGATAAGGGTTAAATGAGCTATTGAAATTGAAACCGGGACTCTCTCCTTTTAACACTTATTTGTCCCAATAAGCTCTAATCCTTGTTGCAGATTAAGGCATCTTTCGGGTGTGCATATGAATGCCCACAAAGATGGTGTTGCCTAAGATAGAGGTATCTGCATGAAAAATATTGACGCGTGTGCATGTATGTATGTATGCATGCATGCATGCTTGAATGCATGTGGATGTGGAGGAGTGTGCATGACACATGCAAGCACATGCAATGGCTTGTATACGTGTATGCATAGAGGGCATCCCCTACACAGCCAGGCTAATGTCAAAAGCCTGTAGTAAGCCTGACTTTTATGTCTTATTCATAATCTCTTGGCACCTTGTAGGTAACAGACAGCAGTGTTCAACCTTGGTATCTGCCTTCAAGTCCTGGTTAGGCTGGGTGACAGAGGAGGAAGTTCTAATAGGAGCTAGGCGATTGCACAGTAGCAAAATGCCACCTGCTGCCATTTGTTGGCACACAGACTGCAGATATTGCTCCCTGGAGTACCCTGAAACAACTGTGCTTCACAAGGACTCAGTGTTTAAGATCAATTCTAAGCTAAATGATAGGAGGCAACAAGGATATCATGGCTTAAAAAGAAGTGAGTGCAGAGATTGTTTATTACCTTCGTCTCACGGTTTTGCTTTATTTTCACTGATGTTTATGTGACGACCTAAAATCACAAATTATCAGTGAAGCAGAATGAGCACAGATGTGTTTACATTGAGGAAAAGAAACTTGACCACGGCTATAATCTGCTTTTAACTGCATGAAGTTAAGCTAAAAGTTTGTTGCTTTTAACTGGCCAAGATATGTTGGCTTTAAATGTGTAGTGTCAGTCAGCCCCCAAAACAGTGATGATGACATCATCAAGCTTGATTTGTCAAATGTTTGGAAAGCTCCCATCAGAACCTCAGAAAACATGATCCAAATGTTTTCACAGGCTGGGAAGCAGTCGTCATGATTAGAAGACTGACTTTGATTGATAGATAGACAGATATAAAATAATGTATTGTGCATTAGACACTAACACCATAGAATAATGGAAGCTTTCTCTCAGTACAGCACTGGTGCACAGTGTATATTCCTTGTTTCTGTTATATGTTAAAAAGGTTGACAGCCATGTTTTGTGCATGCAGGGTGAAATATGATAAACTACCAATTCTGATGATCAAATGAGCCTTCATTGAAGCAAATATCTATGGACAGCCACGCCATGTATGGGTCTCTTAGAGCAAATTTGATTGTTTGACATGTATTCACCCATCAAAGTGTGTATGAGTGATTAATAACAACCCCCAGTGCACGTTCAGCGGTGACATGGCCTCTATTTGAGAGAAAAATGGCACAGGTCGGCATTCACTGTGAATAGCTGTATACCATTTAGAGAATGAAATGCCATGATGGGATGTCTTGTCATAAATAAAAGTGATGGCACCTCGGCATCCTGTGAATGACATGTGCCATAAATACTTAGCCAGGCCAGAGACAATGGTTCAAATAAATCCTCACGCAGGCCTTTTCTCTCTCTATATATATAAAAATATATATATATATTATTTAAATGAACAATGAAATCAAATGTTTTTTCCCTCCCCAGTTGGTGACAGAGAGACCTCCAGGACTATGTGTGCAGCTCCCTCACTGTGGTCTCTGATACGCTGTTGTTATTTGCTTGTTTACAATCTTTGACATGATGTAATGGGATGGCTGTGAAAGTACTAGCCAGTAAATGGCACAGAAAATAAGACAGTCCTTTATGTCTCCCTCCTCTGCTTTTTTCCTTGCCCCCTCCCTTCCCCCCCCCCTTGTTTTTCCCTTCAAACAGGGAATATGTTCTGCATTTGACTGAAGGAACATGAGCCTTGAATATAAGTGACTGTTTTTTGCATTAGGTACTCCCTGGAGGTAGGGGGGAAAATATCATGTCCCTGCGTGAAATGTGAATGTGAAATCTAGCAGAAAGAAATATTTATGACCATTTTCTGCTTGATTAGAGCTGGATGACATGCCTTAGGAGACAGTGAGTGGACAAAAGGGAGCAGTGCTGCTTCTGGGCAGATGTTAAAGAAAGAGTTGTTTAAGGAGGACGCGTTCTGTCCGTGGACTGTCTGTGGGTGGGACGGGGGTTTTGGTTGAAGCATGGTAGGGGAAATTGAGTAAGGCCAGCAGGGGTGTAGTGAGCAGTGCATGATCCATCACGGGTCTTGTTCTCACTGACACGAGAAACACAAAGTAATTTCTCTCAGATGGCCAAGCTAAGTGTAAAAGCTAAAACAATAGCGTAACTGCGGTTCATTGAGAAATAGAACTAAACATGAGCATGAATTGGACGGCTTGGCACCCACACACACTTGAATGTGTCAGTTAC
The DNA here is from genome assembly GCA_015106715.1 of Bujurquina vittata. Lineage (NCBI taxonomy): Eukaryota > Metazoa > Chordata > Actinopteri > Cichliformes > Cichlidae > Bujurquina > Bujurquina vittata. The sequence continues at coordinate 35,244 of VUQK01026836.1, forward strand.
ACATTTCACTCCTGGCAACGATTTATTAATCCATTTAGGTGAGCTGGGATTTAGTCCAAGGTACAGTCAACTGTTTGACAATCCTGCAGTGTTAGACAGAGATTTGAGTTTTACTGCTACTGTCCAGTTCCTTAAACCAGAATGCCTTAAACTACCAACCTGTACTCGGCTATCAGTGCATATTAGGGTGGCTGTAGCTAGCGTTGGAGTATGAATGTGTGTGAATGTTAGCTAATTAAAAGCACTTAGCTTAGTAACACATGGAAGTGCTTGTATGAATGTGTGTGAATGGGGTGAATGTAAACATGCTGTATAAGCGCTTTGAGTGCTCACTCAGAGTAGAAAAGCGCTATATAAGAGCTAGACCATTTACCATATTGTGCACTCGGATGTTGATTCTGTTTTCTTAGAACGCTGAAGCTACTTTATTTTAGTGCTTCAGATGACACTGTGCACTACTGAATACTTCATAATCATATTTTTAAACAACTTGGGGTAGTAGCTCAGGAGGTAGAGCAGGTCACCCACTGATCGGAAGGTCGGTGGTTCGATTCCTGGCTACTCCAGGCTACATGCCAATGTATCCTTGGGCAAGATACTTAAC